>CAUYQG010123346.1:0-25383 GCA_963574415.1 Tarsius wallacei | reverse complement strand
AAAAAAATTAGCCAGGTGTGGTGGCGTGTGCTTGTAGTTCCAGCTACTTGGAAGGCTGAGGCAGAGGGATCGCTGGAGCCCAGCAGGTCGAGGCTGCGGTGGCCGGGAGCGGCCACTGCACTCCAGTCTGGGCGACAGAGTGAGACTCCAACTCAAAAACAAACAAACAAACAAACAAAAAAAAACTTTGGAGAAAATAGATATTAAATATCAGATAAATGTAAATTAAAACCACAATGATATAACACTAAATACACACCAGGGTGGTTAATTTTTTTTTTTTAAAAAGAGAGAATACAAAGTGATGGAGGGTGCTTGGGTTATCAGGTACTGTTATACACTGTTGGTACTGTTGGAGATAGGTGCTTCATTGACAAACTTTTAGACAATTGTTGCTCAGCATTTACTAGAACTGAATATATATTTCCAAATATGTGCTTCAGAAATTCCACTCCTATAAATAATTCCAATTGAATGCTTAAAACAAAAATTTAACTTTCCTGTTTAAAACTGTTGTATTTTAGTAGCCCCAATCTGGGAATCATCCCAAAGATCAAAAAGTATAGAATGGATTAATAACTCTTAACATGAATTAATAATTTCTATTATGCTCAAGCAATAAAATACTACACAGCAATGGGGATAAATAATCTAACAATGATTTTTAAAAAACGATGTGAATGAAATTTGCAAACTTAATATTCCATGTCCATCATCAGTAAAATTCAAACATTCACATAAAATATAAAAGTGATTTAACAAAAATCTATGTTTTTAGAAGACTAGATAGTATATTTAGTTAAAGTGATTGTGTTATGGCTATTGCATGAGAGGTCTTTAGAGTCTGGGAAATATCCTGTTTCTTAATCTGGCTGTATAAACCAGATGTGTCCAGTTTGTAAAACTTTATTGAGTTGTATAGTTGTCCTATAGGCACGATTCTGTATAAATATTTAATTTGTATTTACAAAGCTATCATACAAATTAAAAACATAAAAATTACAAAATACTTACGTTGCTGGTAGTTTTTTTTTCCCCCCAGAGGGAAAAGAAATGAGAAAATTAAGATATAGGCAGTATTAGAAATGGAAAGGACATAATTACAGCTCCATGAGACGTTAACAAAATAAAAATAGATTAAGTGATGCCAGTGAATTTTTAAATAAAGAGGAAATGAACAATTTGCTAAAAAAAATGCAACGTGTCAATGCCAACTAAAATAGGAAAAAAAAAAAACCTGAAGGGATCAGTAACTATAAAATAAAATAAATGTGTGACAGTTTAATAAACCTGAAGGGATCAGTAACTATAAAATAAAATAAATGTGTGACTGAAATCAACCCCCATCCAAAATAAAGCATTTCATTTTAAAAAATAAAACAGTTATATCAAAAAAAAGGAAAAAAATTATTATGATCCTATTCTTAATCCCTTCCATAGATTAGGAAAAGAGGAAATATTCTACAATCCATTTTAGGGAGCTAATTTAATAGTATTATACAAGGGAGGAAAATCAAAACCAATTTATGAAATTACTCCTAAGAAATCCAATAATAATTAGTGAAAGAGTAATTATTAAAGTGACTCAATCATAAAGCTATTAGCTTAAAAACATCATCTACATAGTTACAGCAAAATTATTTGATAAATTTCAATGCCATTCATAATTTTTAAATAACTCTCTAGCACTGCTAGCATTGGAGGGAATACTTTTAATTTAAGAAAATCATATTATTTAAGTCTAATTTAATGTTTAGAATTTAAGTTTTGTCACTATGTATAGATTGAACAATTGTTACATATCCAGTAAAATCAGTAAGTGCTAAAATGAAGAAAATTCTATATTTTTTCTTTCCTATGGGTACCTTCAGTTTTTTCTCATCATTTAATTCTCTTTCTTGTACTTTATTATAGTATCTGTAACTAAAAATAATTTTATCCCATTTTTCAATACTTACTGATTTTATTTTAGATTTTATTTAAGTAGTTAAAACATTTCCAAAACACTGTTTTAATATAGTGCTAATAGTAGGCATCTATTTTTTAATTATTACTAATAAAAATTTGTTTTTTACTTTGAGTGTTGTATTTAATTCTTGATATAGCACTTTAACCAATTTAGTACATTTCTTTGGTTAATATTGTCTTTTTGCATTTAATTATAAATTTCTGTTAGATTGCATTAAATGATATTTTATATTAATATAAGTTTGAGTATGCACTTTTAGTTTGATTTAATGAATTGTGTAAAAGAGTATTTCAATTTTGAACATTTTTTTGATCTCTTTAATTAGCTATGCTTGGTCATTTTCGATTCTATAAATGTGTTTTAATATGTACAAGCCTATTCGTTGTCATATATGACATAAGCGCCCTATTGTTTGGGTATAGAAATTTATAGAGCAGTTACAAACCAGTAGGTGAGGATAAAAGCATCAAAGCATATGTTAGTTTAAGACAGAAATGTTAGACTTTCAATTCTATTGTATTCCTCTCTTATATCTTTGGATGAAATTGTGAAAGACCCACCTTAATATTTGCTGTGCCATGAATGAGAATACAAATGAAGATATCCATACCAAATAACTAAATATTTACAAGTCTAGATAATATTAACAAAATGATAATGTTTGTTCTATTCTTCAAACTTTGACAAAGATAGATATAAAGATACTTCCAACTTTGACAAAGATAGATATCGTATTTAGAGTTCTGGGACACTTTGTAGTTCCACCACCAATGCCTGGTCCCCAACTTTTCTTCTCCTTTTTTCACTTTTGCACCTATTCCATTCTGAGCCTTGAGAAATCTCACACATGCCAGGCCTTCAGGTCGATGGCTTAAACAGCCTAGCCTGGCCTGCAGGTCAATGGCTTATGCACAGCTTCATGAACTCAGGACCTAGGATGTGCACACCAGCTGCATGGTCTATATTTAGGAGGATAGACCTAGAGAAGTAGCCAACACAGGCCTCTGAAATGGACTGAAGACAGACCATTTGGCCAGGGGTTACTACAGTGTTGTATAGATGTGAGCTCTGACACATAATCCCCTTGACCCTGTGTAATCTCTACCTTTGAGAGAAGGCTCTGTAGGTGAAGAGGCAGAGAAAGTCCATCTCAATTGCACAGCCTAGTTGAAGGTCCACATTTACCTTCGTCTAAGAGAGTACTTCAAATAGACCTATCTCTGAAGCATACAGACCGAAGATAAGGCATCATGTGAGTACATCAGTAGCTCTGGTATGCCTTATATCCTCCCAGTTCTATCAGCATTAACATGATTATGCTACCCATCCAAGGACCTAATACGAACAACATCACATCTCTTAAAAGTGTCCATAGGTTTCCAAATGCCAATCCTCTTAGATATTCAGGAAATTCCATTTCTTCATTCCATCATTATAGAGCAAAACATTTTTTTTTCTCTTACCTCTTATTTAATAAGTAGAGGGAAAATAAAGTTCTATGTTTCTTCTCTGTCATGGAGACCTTGATAGAATGGATACTCTCAATCACGTCCTTTAGTTTATCTCAATTTGCTTCAGTTATGAGTTAATATGAACATCAGATTGTCGAATCACACACACACTACAAAGCTTTATAATAATTTCAAAGATATAAAAAATCAAAAGGCACAGGGCAAGTAAAGAGAGGTTTACAGCATTCCTTATGGCCCCCCAGATCCTTCTTTCTTAAATCACACTCTCTAGTTCAGAATAATAGATTTCAAATGATGTTTGTGGGACGTCTCACAAAATGGAGAGCAAAATAAAACATGTTTATTTTGTATCTACTTGTACACCTAGCATATATGGCATTTTTCAGGGAGCTATTTCCCATTAATACATAGATCTTTGGTGGTTACCATAAGCAATCCTAAACTAAGAACATTCTGTCCACAGTAGTATATAGATGGTACTCTCTTGCTAGCAAATATCATTGGTCTATTTACCAGGAGATCAGTCAATCTGTTTAAAAAGAGATTAGGCCAACTCACCTGTCTTCTTTCTTCCCCAGAATCACCTTTTCCTCTGCCCAAATTGTAATCAGTAATTTGGAGAGATTTGAATCACAGCCCTTATGCTTAAACACTTTCATCTCCATTGTATTATTTAAGAGAAGGATATTTCATCTCATTGTTTATCCACAAATGGAACATTTTTCTCCCTATGTACCATGCAGGTTTTGACTACTTATAATCAGCATGCATTGCTTTTATAATGGGAAAAAGCAAAGGGTATGTCTTAAGTCTCTCTATAACTCGATTTCTTTATGGGCACAGAACAGGGAGGTATTGAATCTTCAAAGACACAACTATCCTTAATTTTATTTCTTACTTGAATTATAAATATAATTGGTCATCCTTTAAATTCTGAAGTTATATATAATCCACTGAAGTCAGTTATTAATAAAGTTTTCCTTTAAATTAATTGCTAGCTAGCTCATTAATTCTACATATCTAATGTCTGCCAATTTGTTGACTAATTCATTTTCTTTTAACTTCTGTGAAAAATAAAGAGAAACAAGATGGGGTTCTTCTTCCGTGAAAGATAATATGTTTTTAGGGTTTACTTGTATGCTTGTTCTTTTTTAAAATATATGTTTTAACACACTGTAGGAATTCATTATTTTTTCCACATATCGAAAAAAATTGTAAAGCTGAAAAGTAACTTATAGGCATTATTTGTGTGATCTACTTAGTTTACAGGCAAAGAGACTAAATGGCAAAAGAAAGTGGCATGTTACACAGACCTACAATATCTGCCTTCTCAACATCTTTTATATGCAGTAGTACCCAGCAACTCAAATAATTCCCGAATATCATTGTGCTCTCCAAATTACATTCTATTTATTTAGTTGCTCATAAACTCAACATTTCTATTTTAATTAAAATAAGATTTATTTCACTTAAAAGTCTCTGCATAGCCTGCTTCTTATCTATTGAAAGTATCATAAATTATATGCATCATATTAAGCAGTAGAGAGTGATGATTTCTTGCTTTTAAGCAACTCGAAAGATTGATGTAACGTTTAAAAATATTGCTTTAAATTGTCTAAAATTCTCATTTCATTTTTAATTTAGAAATGTCACAAACTGATAATTTCTATAAAATGAAAATATGATGCCTAATTGAAGTGAAATTAAATCAGTCACAGAAAGCACAGTGAAATTTAGGGAAGTACTCATTAACTTAAAGTAGTTATTAACTTTCTATTTCCCTTGTATATATACACTGAATACAAAGATGATGCATGCATTACATGCATCATCTTTCTGGTTGATTATGTTCTAAAGTCATCTTTAATGACAGTATAATGATGAGACTGTATGCTTATAATGTGTATTTTCAGACATTTCCACCTTAGAATCCAATGCATAGCCTCAAAACACAAATGGGTTGGGTTACTTAAGTATATACAGTAAATGGATTTATATTTCAGAAGTTAATTGGAATATTTGGGTAAATAAACATAACATTATGTTATTGGTCATAAAAATTTTGACAAAACAGCTAACTAAAGTGAAGTAGAACATTTTGAAAAATATTAAAATAGATTGGAAAAAGAAATATATGTGAGCATTGTATAAAATCCAGTCGAATTTGGCTTTGTATTTCTGAGTTTTGTCTTATTTTATACCGATCAAATACTTACTATCTATCATGTGGCAAGCACCACATCTGGAATGAAAAATCAGAGAAAATCAAAGTTTTACCCTCAGGGAGTCACTGTCTCAATGAAAGACACATGCCAAAATTCCCAATTTATAATACACTAGCATAAGTTCAAATATTTCAGAAATGCTGTGGACTGTGCAAATACAGATGAGGAGGCCAGGCTTGGTGGCTCAGCCTGTAATCCCAGCACTTTGGGAGGCCGAGGTGAGTGGATTGCCTGAGCCTATGGGTTCGAGACCCACCCGGGTAACTTGGCGAGAACTCTTCTCTACAATAAATCAAAACTTAGCCGGGAATGGTAGTGTGCGCCTGTAGTTCCGGATACTTGAAGGTTGGGACGGAAGGATCGCTGGAGCCCAGCAGGTCGAGGCTGTGGTGACAGGGAGCTTGTGTGCCACTGCACTGCAGCCTGGGCTACAGAGTGAGACTCAAACTAGAAAGAAAGAGAGAGAAAAAAGAGAGAGAGAGAGAGAGGAAGGAAGGAAGGAAGGAAGGAAGGAAGGAAGGAAGGAAGGAAGGAAGGAAGGAAGAAAAAAGAAAGGAAGGAAGGGAGAAGGAAAGAAACAAAGAAACAAAGAAAAAGAAAAGACAGATGAGGAGAATTAAATTAATCTGAGAGGATAGTATCAAGATAAATATTATTTAAATGAGAGCTCACAATTCAGAAATAAAGACAAATATATATTGCACTGCTATGTAAATCTCCAACTAATAGCAATGGCCAACTAAACACTACAATTATTATTTCTATTTAGCACTTTTGTGCAATACAAACAAACATAATACAAAAAATAAGTGTATATATAGGAGCAGAGAAAACAACAGTAATAGCTTAATAATATGACATTACTACAAATAGAACATAATATTTTCTCTCTGCTACTCAAATGAACAAAAGTATATTAAAAAGTGTAATACTAAATTCTGAATTCTATAATAAATCAAATTTTTTAAGTAAACAGACAACCACTGGGTTAGAGAAGAAAATTTTGAACTTGAAAATATGATAATCGAAGTTTTTTCTAGTTTAAAGGGTCTTTGTTGGAAAACTCAGCCTATGGAAGGTAAATGTTATCCACCTTCTTCTCTCTAAGATGACACTTAATTGTATGTGTGGGAGCAGTAACTCAAATGATCCCATGACTGGGAAGAATAATGAAAGTTGCACGGTGTCTATATTATTTTCTGTAGCAGTCTGATCTGATCACAGGACTAGGAATGCTATGAGCAAGTCTTGATTTGCTCTTAGGGCCAATGTGTAATCACCCATTTTTGTTGTATATGTTCCCTGTCATGTATTCCCATTTGCAAGATAAAATTCTCTTTGTTGCAACCTCTAGCCTCTGGTGGTTCACCAGGTTTTTTTAGCAACCTTCTGTCCCTTAACTTGAGGATGTGGATATTCACTGATTCTTTATGTGGCACTACAAAGCACAGGGAGTCAGAAGTTGTATACAATTTTACCTTGCTTATCTGCCTGCTCCATTACTGTTTAATTTTCCCAGCGGGCGCCATTGCTAGTTTTTTAGGTGGGAACTGAGGAAGAATGCTTTTTTCTCCCCCTTTTCAACCTGTCTAGCAAAACACCTGACCTTGAAGGGAGGTCAACACACGTGGCCAATTATTTGTCTCCCCCGCCTCCATTCCATAAATCTTTTCCACAGTCCACCATGTTCAGGGTAGTATGCCTCCCACCTACTTTTCCTGCTTTCAGGAATTTATCTTATATCCTAATCCCTCACTCTTCTCCACATGAGATTTGCTCCATTTTTTTTTCACAGATTCTCAAAATGTGAATGATGAGCAAACAGAGAAACCCGTTGAAAAATAAGGAAAGATAAAGCAAGAGGGTTACC
The DNA here is from genome assembly GCA_963574415.1 of Tarsius wallacei. Classification (NCBI taxonomy): domain Eukaryota; kingdom Metazoa; phylum Chordata; class Mammalia; order Primates; family Tarsiidae; genus Tarsius; species Tarsius wallacei. Next base: position 17,847 of record CAUYQG010123346.1, on the reverse strand, counting down.
AAAAATATTATTTCTATTACAGGCAGAAAACCTCAAGAATATCAAGTGTAGCTACACAATATGTAAAGTCATAAATTTCCCATATGCCAGCAAAAACTAGCTAGAAAATATCTAAGTGCATGATTTGTTTCCATATATGAAGCCAGACAGGAACATATTTGTACCAATACATTTGGCTAAGTTTAAATAGAATAATTTTGTAAGACAGCATTTTAAATAACACAATTGTATTAATTTAAAACAGAGTATAAAATTACAACTAATTTTGGAATCAAGTTGCTAACCAAGAAAGGAGATTTTCAAGCATCTGTGACTGCAGAATTTCATGCAGAAATTGCTATATGAGTATCATTTTTAAGTACATAAGTTATATTTACATAAGTTCTGCTCTATGTTTTTAAGTGTATCTAGACATAATTATCAAACAGAAGATCAATACAGAAATAATCATTATTGTAAATGGTTTTTAGTCTTTAACTTCCACTATTTTAATAATTGCACAGCTGAAATACCACTATGCTGTAAGATACCATCTGTTTCCATATGTTGAAAAATCCCCATATATAAACTTAAAACGCCATACTTTTTCAAATGTTAAAAATAACAATCCTCTAAGACTGACTCAAGGAAGAATTTTGATCCTCTTGTTTAATGTAAAGGCTTCCAAAATTTAGTTGCTCTTCCCTGAGCTCAATAACATCTACTTTCCTAGTAAAACTTTAAAGTTTTGATGACATTATAGTTACCCTGATTGGCAATGCTAACTTTTCTAAAAAGTCACATAAAGCAGAATAATTGCTTGACTTTAAGGCAGATTGCTGTTTTTTAGCAATACATTAGCACATTTAACTTTACATAGATTTTCTTTAGTGTCAATGTTATGCAAGGGTACAGTGACAACTGCTAGAGAAAACTTAGATGTTTAATACATCTCTATCTTCAAGAATGACACTTATGTATCACTAATATTGCAATGCAATTTCATATTAAGCTATTATTTTGAAATAAATGTGTTCAATTTGGAGCTTTATATATTTATGGAAATATAATTATATAAAATTAAAATTAAATTATAATATACATACACAAAATAACTCAAATACATAATGTAATTATATGGTTATGTTGAAATATATATGCCATAAAATGCTTGATTTTCTAGTTTCTGTGATTTGAATTTTTTTTAAGGATGGGTCATTGTAAAGTATTACATTGTAACTCATTATAAATTTCATTTTTATCATGATTTAAGGCAGGATAACACAATAATAAAAGCCTAGGCTTTGCAGTTTGAAAGCCCTAATTTAAAGTCAAATTTACCATCAATGCTGATGTTGAAAAAGTTACATAACATCTTTAAGTCTTCATTTTCTCGACTGTAAAATTGGGTATCTACCATGTAATCTTGCTTTCATGATTATCTCTGGATATAAACAGTAGATGTTAGCTTTAAACTAGATTACTAACCCAAACAATCACAACTTCTTCTTTCAAAAGTAACATCAATTATAGTTGAGTGCAAAAACTTAGAAGATGACTGGTAAATCAAAAATTATACAATTACAAAGTTAGTAACTCATTAACGTTAACCCCCAAACAACAGCAATTTTTTCCCCCTGGTATTCAATAGAATCAAAATGTCATTTCAACTGCTAAATCAAATTAAAATGAGTTTATTTTCTACTTCTGTTATGAAAGTAAAGAAAAAGTTACTAACACGAAGAATAACCCCAGCAACAAGTATAACCTGGATTATCTGTAAAATCATATTTGTTTAGCTCATCAGAGAGGTAAATTAATAAAATGAAATTCAAAAGCCGTCATACTATTTTATGTGGAACTGGATCCTATGGATTGTTTCACCTTGGTACAGCATGAAAAAAAGAGATAGCTACATAAAGACAAATAAGAAAAAAACAGTTAAAATTTTAAGAATGACTAAAAGTCAAGTTGACGCTAATGTGAAAGTTTAAATTATCTGGGAACTCCAGAAACAAGGTAAGTCTGTAACTGCTTACCAACACTTTAAAGAGTCCTACTGACTCCTTGGAAGAAATACGAAGGGTATGGCAAGAGTCGTTAGAGACTTGAGAGACTTATGTCTTAAGCATGCAAGGGTGCCTAAATTTTAGGATGTGGCAAGAGGACCTTGTGGTGAGCTTGAGTATTGACTATTTGGGGGCCTATTAAGGAAAAGAAATATAAAAGAACAGTATCTCACCATAAGCTTTGTTTAGTGGTATATTGTCAAGGTTTCATGAGAGAATTCCCTCACAGCAGAAAACATTTCAGAGGTAGTGGAATGAGGCCACCATCATAAAAGGGAAGTAGAGAAGACAACTCCCTGGAGAAAGAAGACAGACCATGTCACTGCAGCAAGGTGAGAAGTCTTTGGATTACAAAACTCTGAAAGGCAGCAGGGTTTGGGGTCATTTATAGCAATAGATTTTGTCTAATCTATGGCTAACAGATGTTGAATCTAGTTTCATGGAGTATGAAAGGCAGACATCATCAGTGGATAGAAATATTTTAATTGGGGTTATATTTAAAGCAAATACAGGTGTAGAAATTTGAGTTTAGTGCTAGTTGACTTTGTGCTCATAGTCTCAGCTTTTGTGAAGAAGTATACAATATAGGGACCTGTATGAATTCACTGACTCTAACACACATATAACAAAGCTAGAGAAAGTTGTCTATATGCTAAGACCTAAATGAGTATACACAGTTTGCTGTTAATGGGAAATAAACAAAAAAATCCAACTGTGCCCTGAATTTTGCTCTTATTTGAGTAAGTGTTATATGGGGATTTATATCTATCTTTTCCTGACAGTTTTCAAGAACCAGTGCATAATGAATATACTGTGTGAGCAAGTTCCAATATACAAAGAGTTCTAGTTCCAATATACACAAAATTTGGGGCTGTTTGTTGCCACAGTATAAAGTAGACCTTATGACTAGAACAATAGAAAATTGATCTTAGTCTTAATTTTGATTTTTTTTCATTTATTGGGGAAAATTTGAAATGCTATTTTAGCAACAGGATGTGATTCTAAGCAATTGTCTCCAAGTGAACATTTTTATATTTCCCATATTGACAGTAGAAATAATAAAACAGAAATATGTTCATATGTGTTAGTCATTTTTACTGATTCAGCCCCATCATCACTACTCATAGTTTAAAGACACTATGTGAGTCTTAAGCTTGATTTAAAATCTCAATTTTATATAACACAAGTGGCATTTTTAGCTTTTAGACATGACACAATTTCTTCTTATGTTTACTCCAATGTTTTTCACAAGCCATAAGTTATTCTGTTATTGAATTTATTACAAGATAATATTTATACCTTTAAAATTGTAGTGACATTACTAATAAAAGATATTGGCACATCTTTTAGAAATATAGCTATATAGAATATATTGTAATTTTTCTCCACCTTAATAGGAGTAATAGAAAGTTTATATTTCTCACTGCATATTTTGCTGGATATTGTGATGGAAACATGGAAAAACAGGATAGATTCCATAAATATGATTGGCCACCTTGTCAAATATATTAGAGTATCTTAATATAATTTCAGTGGTCTTAAAATTCCAGAATATTTTCATTTTCAAATAGTCAATTGCATTAACCTTTCTCTTTTCTTGTACATCTCTTTCTCCTTATTCCAGACTCATTACTTTAACACCTGGGTCACAGCATGAGTCCACAGTCTTATAAATTTTCCTATGTAAACATTGCTATCTTTCCAGATATTTCCTTTTTTGTTTCAACATCATTCTCAAAATCTTCCAATCATTAATGTAAGACAAATCCCAGATGGACTCTCTCTCCACCCAATCTACCACTGGAGGGTTCTAGCCTATCACTTTCCAAAACGAATCTTCTTTTCCAGAAAATTTCAATTTTCTTCTCCCAACAAATTTTCAAAATCCTCTCCATCTTAAAAACTTGTAAGCTCCTTGATGTTGAAGAGTCTAGTTTTAGCAGTACAGTTTTTTATAGGTCACAGATGCACATATGTATTTCTTTGAGCTACCGCTTAGGTATAGCCAGAATTTCACAATCTTATTTCATCTTACTTTAGAGTATAAATTGCCTTTCTGAGTATAATGCAAAAATGATATAGACACTACACCACTGATGAAATGGTTGAATTATACCTTAACATAACCAGATTAAATAAATTTTTATATGATTTATTCCATCTATTTTTCAGAATTTTACTTTTTTCAGTTGAGAGTATTTTTTAAATTTATTATATTTTAAAGATGTGGGGTACAATTCAAGATTAGGCATATAAGAATTTTCCTTTTTTTGAACAGTTTAAGTCATATTTAGAGCCACCATTCAGAATACCTATTATTAGTGATAATCTTGAAAAAAAATTCATTTGCTTCATGTTAAAGTCAGTCACACTTACAGTTTTCTATATAACATGAATATTATAAAAAAGCTTTTGTTTTACACTGAGTAAAATTTATCACATACATTAAAATTCAGTTTTCCCTGGAAAGAGGAGAACTTATTCAGTAAATGGAGCTGGGAAAATTGGTTGACCAAATGCAGAAGATTAAAATAAAACCCTTACCTATCACCATACTCTAAATTGATCAAAGACCTAAAAGAAAAACTTCAAACTATAAGAAACTTAGAAAATGCAGGAGACACTCTTATGAACATTGGAACTGGCAACCAATTCCTGATCAAAACCCCAAGTGCCCAGGCCATGAGAGATAAGATAGACAAGTGGGACCTCATCAAACTGACAAGCTCTGCATAGTCAAAGAAACCATCAAGAGAGCAGGGTAGACAACCCAGATTGGGAAAAAATATTTGCCAATTCTATGTTTGACAAAGGCCTAACATTTAGAATCTAAAAGGAACTCAAACGTGCTGAAAAAAAAAAAAGCCCCATTACAAAGTGGGCAAAAGATATGAATAGACACTTCTCAAAAGAAGACACATAAGCAGCCAACAGATATATGAAAAAATGCTCAGCTTCACTAGTCATCAAAGAAATGCAAATTAAAACCACACTGAGATACCACCTAACTCCAGTTAGGATAGGCATCATCAATAATTCAAAAAACAACAGATGCTGGAGAGGATGTGGTGAAATCGGAACACTTCTACATTGTTGGTAGGAGTGAAATTAATACAGCCTCTGTGAAAAACAGTGTGGTGATTCCTAAAAGTTCTAAAAATTGACCTTCTTGCAATCCCTCTACTGAGAATATACCTGGAGGAACTCAAATCACTCTATGAAAAAGATACTTACACATGCATATTTATTGCAGCATTATTTGCAATAGCAAAAACATGGAACCGACCATGCCATCCAGTGAAAAGGACAAATTTATGAACTTCCAAGCAATTTGTATGGATTTAGAATCTGTAATACTCAGTAATCTATCACAGAGACAAAGAACTGAGTACCACACGTTCTCACACATAAGTGGACCCTGAACAATTATCATACTATAAGAGAGGGATTGGCAATAGTGGGGAACTGCCAAGGGAGGGGTGGGTCTCAGTTTTTTATTTCTGTGATAATTCACTTAGTATACCTGACTCAAACCAGGTGAAGTGGGGATCAAAGTGAGGTGCAAACTTTACCAGTACAATGACAATTTGTATCCCCAACCCTGAATTGTACCCCACATCTTTATTTTTTTGAGTTGGAGGCTCACTCCATCACCCAAGCTGGAGTGCAGTGGCACGCTCAAGGCCTCCCCAGCATCAGCCTGCTGGGCTCAGGTGATCATTCTGCCTCAGTCTTCCACATAGCCAGAACTACAGGCGTGCACTACCATGCCTGGCTATGTCCCCACATCTTTAAAACAAAAAAGTACAGTTGCAACTAAACTATATCCCTTCCTTTCTATCAACAACCTGTCTTTTGAAAGAAATTGATTATTATAATAGAGTTGACAAAAATATGATTCTGTTTCAAAGTATAAGAAGTAATATATAAGGCTAATCAAAATTTCAGTGCAAATAAAATATAAATTTAAAAAATTAGAGTGCTAAATATATGTGGAGAATTAGGCATTTTAGCCAAATAGGTTATAAAAGCTGATAAAATATTTTATTTTATTGTCAAGAATTTTAAGAAATAATTTTATTTTACATTTTAATGTCTCTAAAAATGGTAGAATTCTTATATTCAGGATTTATAGATTATATGTATATATATTTTTCCTTCTTGGTGGTATATGAAATCATAGCTTCTCTTATTATAAATTTAACTTATACTTCACAAATATGGTATATATCTGAACTATTTTAGGGTTTGTAATAATAATTAACGTTTCAACATATCACATATTGCATGCAGGGTCCACTAGTTTGTAAAACCTTTAACTTAAAATTGTATACTGAGTGTGTATAATTTATATGATCAAAGGAAATTTTAAATAATCTATTTAAAGCACTATTCCTATATAAGTAGTAAGCATTCCAGGAGATATCAGAACCAGAGTATTTATGACACATCTTAAAAACAATAGTTGTGTGAAGTGAGGGAGTTTAAATATTTTACATTTTGGTATTATAAAATATTAATGTTCAAACACCCACAAATAGGAAAAAAGTCAGAAACGAATGCCTCACTTATAAGACTGTCTTTGAAAACAGAATGTAAGGATTTATTCTCAATAAATACATAAACAAACAAATTGCATGAATTTTCCCTGCAATTGAAGATTTGAATATTAAAATTTGGCTACAAATATTCATGAATTTATTTTGTGTTTACAGGACTATCTTCCAAAAGCAATGCAACATAACAAGAATAAGTTTTAAAATTTCTCATATTTTTGCATACATAGCCCAAACAATATGTACAATAATAGCAAATTTTTACATTTTATCTGCTATTTTTAAATTTTATCTCAATTTAGTTTATTTAATTATTTTTTCATTTTAGAGAAGTATTTTAGAGTTGTACAGTACAATTCAGGTGGTGTCACAACTGATTTCTAAAAATTTTAAATGATTATCAAAAATTACTTGACCATCTGTATGCAAGTAAACTAGAAAATCTAGAGAAAATGGAGGATTTTCTGGTATCACACAACCTCCCAAGGTTGAAACAAGAAGAAATTGAAACCCTAAACAAACCAGTAACAAAATCAGGAAATTGACTCAGTTATAAGAAACCTCCCCACCCAAAAAAGCCTTGGACAAGATGGTTTCTCAATTAAATTCTACAAGATTTACAAGGAATAGCTGATATCAATCTTATTAAAAGTATTACAAGCAATCGAGAAGAAAGGAATTCTCCCTAGGTCATTCTATGAAGACAATATCATCCTGATACCCAAAACTGGAAAAGACCCACAAGGATAATTACAGGCCAATTTCTCTGATGAACATAGATGCAAAAATTGTCAACAAGAGTCTAGCAAATCATATCCAACAACACATTTAAGTATCATCCACCATTACCAGGCAGGCTTCATTCAGGGGTTTGGGTCTGGTTTAACATTCACAAGTCTTTAAACGTAACTCGCCACATTAACAAGTGTAAAACCAAGAACTACATTATTATCTTCAAACACAACAAAGTATTCCATAAAATACAGCATTATTTCTTGATAAAAACCCTTAAACACCTAGGCCTTGAAGGAACATTCCTCAAAACAATAGCAGCCATCTATGACAAACCTACAACCAATATCATGCTTAATAGGAGAATATGGAAGCATTCCCTCTAAGAACTGAACAAGACAAGGATACTCATCCTCACCCCTCCTATTCAACATAATGCTGGAAGTCTTAGTCATAGCAATCAAGCAGGAAAGGGAAATCAAAAGTATCCAAATAGAAGAAGGAAGTTAAGTTATCTTTCTTTCTGGACAATATGACTCTATACCTAGAAAACCCCAGGAAATCTGTCAAAAACCTCCTCACATTGATACACGACTTTGGTAAAGTCTCAGGATACAAAATAAATGCACAAAGAACAATTACATTTTTATACACCAACAACAAGCAGGCTGAGAACAAAATTTAAAAAACACAATTCTATTCACAATAGCCACACACACAAAGAAATACCTTGGCATCCACATAGCCAAAGAAGTGAAAGACCTTCATAATGAGAACTACAAAACCCTGCTCAAAGAAATAGAGGATGAATCATACAGACAAAAGGGAAAACATTCCATGCTCATGGATTGGAAGAATCAATACTGTCAAGATGTCCATTCTACCCAAGGCAATCTACAGATTCAATGCAATCCCTATCAAATTGCCAGTATCATTTTTCACAGACCTAGAAAAGATAATACAGAAATTTATATAGAAGCACACACACACAAAAAGAGCACAAATAGCTAAAGCAATTCTGGAAAAAGGAACAAAGCTAGAGGTACCACAATTCCAAACTTTAAACTACATTACAAGGCTTCAGTAACCAAGATGGTACAGGAAGAAGCATATAGACCAACAGAACAGTATAGTTAATCCAGAAATAAAAACACAGTCCCTCAACCAACTCATATTCAACAAAACCCTCAGTAATAAATATTGGGGAAAGAAGACCATATAGCAAATGCTGCTAGTAAAACTGGTTAGCTACATGCAAAGAAAGAAAATGGATCCCAATCTATCACACTATGCAAAAATTAACTCAAAATGGATTAAGAATCATCTAGGATTTTTTAATATACTGAACACTTAAGTCATATTCTTAGATAGTTGTGAATTTATTTATTTCTATACTGTAGTTGTCCTCATTACAAAAGAAAGTTTATATTTCTAAAATATATTCACACAAAAGCTCCAATATAACCCATTAGCAAAAGGCCTATAACTTTTTTTTTTTTAGTCAAAGTCACTCTGCCACCCAAGTTGGAGTGCAGTGGCACACTCATGACCACTGCAACCTCGAATGCTGGGCTCAGACAATTCTTCCGCTTCAGCCTTCCAAGTAGCTAGAACTAGAGGCATGCATCACTATGTCCAGCTATTTTTTTTTTAACTGTAGGGATGAGATCTCACCATGTTGCCCAGACTGATCTCAAACCCGTGGGCTCAGACAATCCTCTTGCCTCAGCCTCCAAAAGTGCTGGGATTACAGGTGTGAGCCACCACACCCAGCAACTTTTATTTTTACTGTATACGTTTAAAAATACCATCAAAGTTTAATTACACTTACTGTTATGTTCAAATATTCCATATTGCAAATTTCAGAGCCATGTCTTTGTATAAAGTATATGTATAGTTTACAGACAAAAAAATAAAATAAAACTGTCATTCTCTCACCAAAAAAGAACAATAGTATTACCTGTTGACTTCTTGTGCATGCCTCGAAAAAAACATTGTTCTCCCTATGCCCAGAGATGGTGACTATTTGGATTTTTCTAGACTTTCCATGCTACTTTTTATGCTAAATCAGTATATTATTTAAGTTTGCCTATTTGAGCTTTTAAATATAAACAATGAATTTTATGTATTTTTCTCTGACTCTTTCATTCTGTATCACCTCATGAAATATATCTTTATATATCTCCTTTGATGTTTATGGCTGTGTTTCATTATTTTCCACTATTCTGTTATAGTCTATCATGTGATTATACTTTGTGATTATACTACAATTGACATATTTATCTAATACCAATGATGATTTCAGTGATTTTCATTTAAATCTACTATTAAAATGTGTTCCTAGAAATATTCCCGTACATGTTTCTTGACATTTAAGTGAAAAAGTTTCAATAAGATATGTAGCCTAAACCAGTATATGCTTTTCTTTTACTTTACTAAATAATGACATGCACATGTATGAATTTATATTTCAAGAGTTCAAATTATCTCACATGCTCACTAGTGCTTGAATTGTCAGACTTTTTAACTTCTGTATAGAAAGATAGAGAGGGAGAGATATTATAATGCACTTAAGAGTAGTTAATCAAAGAGTGTAGTGTAGGTGAGTGAAATCTATTAACATTAGCATTACACATGATACAGGGATATCTCATGAATTTATCATTGTCTGAAAACAACTAATGCTTATAGTTTACTGGCTAATCTTACTTTAGATGACCAAATATATTGCATATTACTGTCTTACTATGTTTATATCTGCTAAATACCTCCCAGAAGGATGCATATTCACTGAACTAAATATCAATTTCTTATGGGTATACAACTATTACAATTGTGTGTGTGTGTTGCTGTTGACAGGCTGATATGGTTTGGCTTATGAATATGCAGTGACAGTAGTTTATTCAATTTTGGAATACATGTATTTGCCATCAAAAATTTAATTAAGAAAAAAATATTTATAGGATGAAAACAATAATTATTGCATCTATGCATCTAATATCTTACTATAAAACCCCAAATGTATTCATGTAATGATGTATAAAATGTTAAGTATATGCTTCTATACAGATCTGAAAAAAATTTTCCCTATATCTCATGCTTCTTCAAATTATATCTGGTGATTATTCTTTAGTTTGTTAGTAGCCATGTAAACTTAAACATACTATATACATAAGCCATTTAGGACATCTGTATTGATTTTTATTGATCAGTTTTTTAACAGATTTAATAAACTACCAAAATTATCAGTATGGTTGTTAATGAAATCCAACAATGTATCCATGCATGAAGTTCAGTAGCCTGTTAAAGTCCTCAGAAAAACTAGTAAAGATCACTTTAGTGGTCACCCTCAAGAACATGGACCAAATAAAAATTAGTATCACTAGTGAAAGTGACTATGAGGTTAATAACTCTCAAGCCTGCCTGTTATACCTATGACCTCATTGTGCAAACATTTCTACATAATGAGTAAGTGATCCTTCCACTGAAGCTTGTCCATGCAATAGTTTATAGTCAAAATAAGAAATCACATTGAAGGGGTTAGTGTTCTGATTTTAAGTTATATAACCAGCTCCACAAAAATTGAATGCAACATGTTATAGAAGGGTTGTAGAACTGTTAGTTAAAAATGTGAATTAGATTACTAGAAAAAACTTTTCTTCATTGAGGACGGAGAAATGATTATAATGCTATGATGGTGATTTTGCCTCCTCTAGAGTTAGGTTTTTTAGCCTATTTTCACATGGAACTTTACAAAATTTCATAATTGTGAACAGCAATTAGTTTTAGAATAAAAGTCTTTGCAAGACTTTCCTTGAAAGGTCACCTAAAATTATATGAAATGGCATACAACATTTCTCTGACAATAATTCTTTTACTTTTCCATGGTAATATTCCACGGAATATTGGTTTTTGAAAGATATTAATATAGTCTTTATAGCTTCATAATCAGACATTTATTGTGAATTGTAAAATATAAATTTTCCACTTTTCTTACATTTCATTATAACAGCTGACAAGCAAATACAGTGTTGGCATTTAATGAAATAAACCAGAAAAAAGATGAAAAGGTAATATAATTTAACCCTAAACTTTAAAAAATGTAACTTATGCCTGAAATTCAATCAAATATTTAGTTTTGCCTTAATTAAACTACACCTTTTTATGGATATAATTTATCTGGTCATACTTTAACAATCAATAATCACACTTACAAAAGACGTATATCTCAAATATTCACTCAAGTATGTTTTAAATCAGAAAAAAGGGAGACAAGAAAACTATAATTATAATATAGTGTAGTTTTTATAAATTACAATAATTTGAATAAATATATGTAAATATAGTTGTATTTTTCTATTTAAAAATTATTTGCTTAAAGTGACACTTCTATATAATAATAGTGAATCTACTGTTTCTTTCTAAGTTCTCCTAATTTTCACCACCTTCAAATTGCCCATGGACTTGCAGGCTTATTATCAAAGTAGCAAATCTAGTGCTAAATGTCAGGAGGAGAGATATATAATCTTTAAAATAGTATGAACTGCTATTCCTCGTGTTGGGTCTTGTATTTGTCCTGTATAGCCTAATACAGTCATATCCATTCCTGAAAAGGCTTAGAACTGCAATGAAGTGCAGGCTTAATAATATTACTTTAAGCCAGGCTCGGTGGCTCAGCCTGTAATCCCGCGCCTTGGGAGGCTGAGGTGAGTGGATTGCCTGAGCCCGAGGGTTCGAGACTTGCCTGGGCAACTTGGCGAGACCTCATCTCTACAGTAAATCAAAAAATTAGCCAGGCGTGGTAGCGCGCGCCTGTAGTTCCAGCTACTTGGAAGGCTGAGGCGGGAGGATCGCTGGAGCCCAGCAGATCGAGGCTGCGGTGGCCGGGAGCAGCCACTGCACTCCAGTCTGGGTGACAGAGTGAGACTCCAACACACACACACACACACACACACACACACACACACACACACACACACACAAAATAATAATAATAATAATAATATTACTTTAATGCAGATGGCAGAGAATACAAATGGAAGTGGCTGAATAAAGCAAATGACCCCAGGAAGCTCATTGCAGAAACTTCCAGAAAGTTAGAGCCTTGATCAGAAGAAAGTCTGTAAGAACGTGGAGGTTTGATTGCCAGCTAGAAGTGTATATCTTTGTTGTGTTTCCCTATTCTATACTTCTGCTATCATAAGATGAAAATCATAGTGAAGAAGAATAAAATTTTGATTTGCCAGCATAAAAGCATAAGCAAGAATATTTCCAGCATTACTATTGTGTTTCACTTACCTCTCTTCCTTATTAAATTTTTCTTTATTTTTATTGCCCTTTTGTGCTTTTGATAATGATTTAGTATGCCTTCTCCACATAATTAGATCAATTTATATAGGTTAAGTCATTATTTGTTAATATATTAGAGCTTTCTAAAATTTTATTCTGAAGTGTGCGGTAGACCCTTCTATTTATTTATTTGTTTATTTTTAGATTCAAGGAGTACATGTGTGGGTTTGTTATGTAGGTATTTTATGTGATGGTGAGGTTTGGGCTTCTATTGAGTCCCTCACCCAGGTAAATAACATGGTACCTAACCGGTGGTTTTTCAACCTTTTAAGAGTCCCCAATGTCTGTTGTTCCCATCCTTGCCTGTGTGTATTCAGTGTTTAACTCCTATTTGAAGTGAGAGCACATGATATTGAGTTTTCTGTTTCCATGATAATTTGCTTAGAATGATGGTTTCCAGTTGAATCCATATTGCTGCAAAGAATGATTTTATTATTTCTTATGGCTGCATAATATTCCATGGTGTGTGTGTGTCACATTTTCTTTATCCAGCCTACCACTGATGAGCACCTACAATCATTCCATGTTTTGGCATTGTGGATAGTGTTGTGATAAATATTCAAGTGCAGGCGTCTTTAGTAGAGTGATTTGTGCTCCACTGGTTACATACCCAGTAGTGCCATTGCTATTTGTTTGTTTTCCATTTATAGTATTTTGAGAAATCTCCAAACTGCTTTCTACAATCTCAGTTCTAGCAATGGATATTCAGCCCAAGTGCCATATTGGAACTAGGCCCCAAACCAGATTAATTAAATAATAATCTCTGTTTGTAGGGTTTCCTGGGCTTTGTTGTATTTTAAAAGATTACCAGGTGATTTCAATGCGAGATTCTAATCTATTCTAGTAACAACCTCCTTTGTTAAAGAACATTCAGTTTGATTTTTCTACCCTATCTATCTAGCTCAAATAGTATGCCTCAAAAAGTGTGAGAGTAGGGCAGATTGTTCTGTTCATACTTCAATTTTTGGTATATAAGTACTCTTTTGAGATCTGTAATTAGAAGTCAGGTGTACTTTACCACCATTGGCCCTGTAATTCTTTGAAGTTCACATAACTAATTCTAATTCCCCATTTCTCATAAAATATGTTAGAGTTATATCTATTCCTGATCTTCTGGTAGTGTGGTGCTCTGAGATAATGTTAATACATGAAAACCACGTTTTCAAATACATATAAGCTGCTACCTGGTACTTTTCCTAAACAATGCTCCATACCACACTTGAATCACTCACGATGTCTAAAACCACAAAATGTATTGATCCAACATCTCAGAGCCCATACTTCTTGCTCAGTTTTATTCTGGGGATTTACTGTCTCCATTTGGGAAGAGTAAGATGCCACGAAAGCTCAGGGGAATGGGAAGGCTGTCAAATGTTGATTTTCCAAAAGTACATTAGAAATAAAACGTTGATCAAGCAAGACTACATTTATTAGACCCACTGTCATTAAGAGAGAACACTATCTGGACTGTATTTGAATAGTGTTGGAGATGGAGAAAAGTCAAGGAAGTACACTTAAAGGGGCTTGGGGTGTGTAGTGGGTGGTTTTAAGGTAGATTTTGCAAGATGGATATTATGGTTGTTATTAGAGAATTTACAGCAATTTTTTTTAGCTTAGAGGATATGGAGAGGTGAGTCTTGAAGCAAGCCTTGATGATCAGCAAGTCATGGGTCTTTAAAAAACAAGCTATTTTAGTTCTGTTCCCAGTATTCTAAGAAAATTGTTTAGAGCAAATTGCTAATTTCTTTTGCCTGGTAACAGTAACTTTAGCACAGGAACAGAAATATACGTTGCCATCGGTTTTCAAACCAACGAGAATGGAGAAAATAGCTCTCTACTTTTTGTATAAAGGTATTCTTCAGAAGAGTTAGTGGATAATTCAGTTTTGAATTTGTTCTGGACTAAAAATTAATTACAGGGCCAATGGTGGCAAAGTACACAGCATATTTTGCATTTTCAGTGGTCTTTATTTCATTTTATGAAGTACAAATTCCAGGAGTTACAACAGATCCCCCCCCTTTCTTTCTCTCTCTCTCTCTCTCTCTCTCTCTCTTGCTCTCTCTCTCAGTAGATGATGATAGATGATACAGACATTTGTATCTGCCTATGCATTAGTAACAATATAAATTTATCTTATATTCATGAATTATCTCTAATTCTATAATTAGATTATCAGTTACTGCTTTTGACGGTATAAAAAATTTTTTAATGTCTATTTATGGATATTTTGTGAGTGTTTAGGTAAGTCTGCTTACTTGTGTATTATTTTGAGAAGAAATTGCTTATGTAATAGCCAATAAGATTGCAAAAATATATATCACTAACTGCCCAGTAAAGGTAGGTAAAAAGTCATTGGTATAGTAAGTAATGTAGTGGTTTTCTAAATAATTTCTTAGGAACAAGAGGTAAAGCAGTAACCAGAGGCTTGCAAGAACAGAGTTGTTGCCATGTAGCAAAGGAGGGTCCAGTTATTAGTTCTTAGTAAGAATAGCTGTGTTGAAAAGCTTAATTATGTTTTAGATCCCATTCACGATGACCTGGAAAAGTGCAAGCAGTGGGGAAAAATACCTCAACATCACTTACCTTTCTAATTTTAATGTCCTGGTTTTGTTAGTTGAAACAAATTAGAAGTCAGAGTTGCAGTTAACTGACATAGTGCATTTCTGTCACCATTCTGTGCTAAATAATTGATAGAGAGGGGTCAAGAAGGGATCTGGAAGAACAAGTGGATGTTGCACTGGACAGCTCTTTTCTACGTGGTTGTATATGGGCATGAGACTTGTGTCATGCTTTCCTTCTGGCAGACCAGTAGAAACAATGTCATAAATACCCTGACAATGACACAGTGAACAGATAAAATTCCCCTGGGACTTTGGTGACATTTTAAAGCCTGACTTCTACCTACAGTCACTTACCTTCAAACTATCTGAGTGAATCAATCTTTATGTTAGTGAAGCCACCATTCTGGTACAGTATTGGTAGTCAAAAGTATCTTAATTGATACACTTTCTTTTCAGGCAACTATGGTGTTTATCTTTGGTATCCACACGTGAAAATTTATTCATAAAGGAAATTAGTAACTTAATTAACATCACATAGCTGTTCTATTATACCAGATTTGGCATGAAGTGACGCATATGCCTTTTCTTATTTTGTGAATGCGTCTTCATTGAGCTTCATTTTTCTTACCTGTAAAAGAATTAAACAGCACCAATTACCAGGCACAGTTGCTATGGTACTTAAATGTGATATTATATTGAAAATATTTTTAAAGCAGTAAATAACTCTACTAATAGACACCTTGAGTCAGTTTTTAAAGTATATTTGTTAGATTTTATATCTATTTCTACATAATTTTCTGTCAATCGATAGATTTCTTAGACAAAAGTATCTCTCTCTCCTTCTAGAAACATTTTTTCAGTAACCTTTTCTTGTTGCTTGTCATTGTTCCTTGCTCATTTTAATTTAATTTAAGCTCTTGAAGCTGAAGATGATAATTTCACAGCTTTATATCACCACAGATTTCTGAATCATAAAATGATACATATAATAGATGTTCGATAAATATTGTTGAATGAACATGATGGTATTTTATTCTTTCACATCCAGCATATATGTTTCTGTTATATCCAGTAAAGTATACAATAATACTCCAATGTTAACTAGAAATACAATATAACAAAAAGCAATATGTCATTCTATAGCTTAGGATAGGAGAAATGCTTTCACTTGTTATTCTTACTGAAAGAAGCAAACCTATCAGAAATGTCATTTCTGAATTCACTTCAATTGACTCATATTTTTGGAAGGGTTGAAAAGTTTGTAATAAAAAGAAACCTACTGGGGATCAATAAAGTTTCATTTCTACTTCCACCTTTCTTTTACATTTTATTCTTCCCTTCTATCTATACAACTTTTCACGGTCCACAAATCCACTTTATAAATTTACCGAAAAAAATCTAAAAATGCAGATAGAAACACAGCTTTCTAACTCATTCTTACAATTTTCCTTTCTGTAATGCATCTTTTACTACAGAATTCCCGGGGTTTTAATAAGGTAAATTCTATTCAATGCATCAAATATTTGAAGTATGCTTACCCTAACAAATGGATAAATTGCCAGATATTGATGTATATAACCTTTTAAATATGTTACTACCACTTAACAAAAAGCAGAAAATCAAATTAAATAAAGATGTGACTTAAATCACTTTTAACTTTTGACATAATTTTTGCAAAGGAAGGTAGCATTTAATGTTTAAAACTAATATATATACAACTCATTCATTACTTTTTTACTACTCACTGGCAAAAGCAAAAACAAATATTAGAATGCATTTATGCATTTACACATAAACCTATGAAAAATAATTTGTATCAAAGGTTTATCTGATTTTATATAACTTACAAATAGTGACTACTTAGATTATGTAAATACAATTTTTAAAATATAAAAGTGTTTATTCACAGTCATAAATTAGTTAATATGTTAAGAATGTTAATGTTATCATTTCATTTATTTTAGTAACAATCCTCTAGTATAGGTAATATGCTGCAAATTTTACAGAAAAGAAAACCATGATTCTGGGACAAAATTACATGACTCCATTTCTAAGAATTTCAAAGAGCTTTATAAAATTCACAGACTTCTTGGTTTAATACTAAAACAATAATCAATGTCTTTCTTCTGACAGTGAATCATTGTGTAGCTCATTCCTTCTTTCCTTTCACTGATTGATTGATTGCTTCATTTATTTAATCAATTATTATGGAGAATATAATATGTGCCAGGCTCACGACTAGCTCTCAAGATTTAGGAATATAAAATGTAAGCCCTTCCTTAAAAGGATTTGAGAATGCTGAAAAAGATACAATTTGAAAGCCTGATTACAATGCAGAGCATTAAGTGCCTTAAGAGTGGCATGTGCCTGGCTTTAATTAGAAAGGTGCATTTAAGCCGGGCTTGGTGGCTCAGCCTGTAATCCCGCGCCTTTGGGAGGCTGAGGTGAGTGGATTGCCTGAGCCCGCGGGTTCGAGACCCGCCTGGGCAAGCGAGACCTCATCTCTACAAAATCAAAAAATTAGCTGGGCGTGGTAGCGCGCGCCTGTAGTTCCAGCTACTTGGAAGGCTGAGGCGGAAGGATCGCCGGAGCCCAGCAGGT
>CAUYQG010123343.1:0-17900 GCA_963574415.1 Tarsius wallacei | reverse complement strand
GGAGTCTCACTCTGTCGCCCAGACTGGAGTGCAGTGGCCGCTCCTGGCCACCGCAGCCTCGACCTGCTGGGCTCCGGCGATCCTTCCGCCTCAGCCTTCCAAGTAGCTAGAACTACAGGCACGCGCTACCACACCTGGCTAATTTTTTGATTTATTGGAGAGATGAGGTCTTGCTTGCCCAGGCGGGTCTCGAACCCGGGGGCTCAGGCAATCCACTCACCTCAGCCTCCCAAAGGCGCGGGATTACAGGCTGAGCCACCGAGCCCGGCTAGTTTTATCCCATTTAAAGGCAAAGAACTGAGGCCTGGAGAGAGTAATTTCCCTAAGATCATATACGAAGGGACACAAATGGGATTCTAACCCAGAATCGCCTGCTCAAAAGCCCATGTTCTTAACTTCTGTGTCTTTTGAGCTGAGCACAAAACTAGTTCATTTACTACTTGGGCAACTTGGTGTCTTACAAATAATTTACTATCACTCCAATAAATATGAAGAAGAGATTCCTAAGTGTCTCTGGCTTCCTCCCTGGATTTTGATTGTTTTACATGAGCAAACCCCTCCAGATTTTTCCTGCCCCTCCCCCTTAGCTAAGTGCTCTGAGCTCAGTTGAGAGCCTGTTGGTGCTGCTTTGCGGGCTGAGAAACACCTAGCTTCTACTTGGAATTTGTTCTCCTTATCCATAGAGTATCTTTACAAAATAACTAGTTATTAAGTTTCTATACCCCCAAAAATGACATGTTTGCGTACCTGCTTTATGTTGGACAGCTGCACTTGGGTGAACCACAAGCATTTCAAATTTAAATGGTCCAGAACTATATTCACTTCTTTTGCTTCTGACCCTCTTTATGCCTTGAAACTGTCCCTCACCCAATGCCTCCTGCATCTGTGAGTGGTACCACCAGCGGAAAGCTTACTCAATAGAGTCCAGTGAGTGCAATTCACCTGGGACTCCTCTCCCTCAATCACCAAACTGATCACCTCTTCTCCCATCAGTCCTCTTCCCTCCATCCCCAAGCCACTCTCATTATTATGAAAGTCCCACGCCAATATCTCTGCACCCATTCTGAGTCAGGGCAATCTCTCTCATTTTTTTTTTTTTTTTTGAGTTGGAGTATCATTCTGTTGCCCCAACTGGAGTGCAGTGGCACGCTTACGGCCACCGCAGTCTCGAACTGCTGGGCTCCTGGCGATCCTTCTGCCTCAGCCTTCCAAGTAGCTGGAACTACAGGTGTGCACTACCACGCCCGGCTAATTTTTTGATTTATTGTAGAGATGAGGTCTCACTGAGTTGCCCAGGCGGGTCTTGAACCCGTGGGCTCAGGCAATCCACTCACCTCAGCCTCCCAAGGCGCAGGATTACAGGCTGAGCCACCAAGTCCAGCTTCCTTGTTAGTTTTTTGCTTGATGATCAGTCTAAGGTTATCAGAGTCTTAAAGTCTCTGACTATAATTGTACAAGTGTCTATATCCTTGCTTAGTTTAATTAATGATTGTTTTATAAATCTGTCTGCTTCTATGTTGGGTGTGTATATATTCAAGATGGATATTTCCTGCTGGTAGATTGGGCCTCTATGATTATGTAGCATCCTTCACTGTCTTTTTTTTTTTTTTTTTTTTTTGAGTTGGAGTCTCACTCTGTCGTCCAGACTGGAGTGCAGTGGCCGCTCCCGGCCACAGCAGCCTCAACCTGCTGGGCTCTGGCGATCCTTCAGCCTCAGCCTTCCGAGTAGCCAGAATTACAGGCACGCGCTACCATGCCCAGCCGATTTTTTTATTTATTGTAGAAATAAGGTCTCGCCAAGTTGCCCAGGCGGGTCTCGAACCCGCGGGCTCAGGCAATCCACTCACTTTAGCCTCCCAAGGCGTGGGATTACAGGCTGAGCCACCGAGCCCGGCTCACTGTCCTTTTTTAACTTTTATTGATTTAAAATCTGTTTTGTCTGATATAAGACTAGATACTTTTGTTTTTCATGGTTGTTTTTCTATTTGCTTGGAAGATTATTCTCCAGCCTTTTACCTTGAGCCTACCAGTGTCATTTGCAATAAGATAGGCTTCCTGAAGGCAGCGGAAGAATGGATCATGCTTCTTTATCCAACTTGCCACTCTCTGTCTTTTGAGTAGCATGTTCAGACCATTCATATTTAAGCTAATTATTGATATTGCTGTTAATAGGCTGGTTTGCATGTTAGACTTTATGGTTGATTTATATGGTCTGTAAACTCTGTGCTTGTCTGTGCTTTTGCGATGGGTGGAACCATTCTTTCATTTCTGTGCTTGGAACTGTCTTAAGCATCTGTGTCTCCTAGATGGCCATCCAATAAACCACAGCTTGGGTTTTCAGGCCAACCCTCAAAGTCCTAGGTCCATTCCTTCATACAGGTGTCTTTGCTGAGAGCTACAAATCATGCAGCGTCTTCAGTTGGCCTTCTGGCCTCTATGGAGATTAGTGTTTTCACGCTTGCTAATACGACATCCATTCTTAAGCCCATGGATCAAGGAATGACTTTAACTTTCAAGTCTTATTATTTATGAAATACATTTTGTAAGGTTGTAGCTGCCATAGCTGGTAATTTCTCTGATGGATCTGGGCAAATTGAAAATCTTCTGGAAAGAATTCACCATTCTAGATGCCATTAAGAACACTTGTGATTTATGAGAGAAGGTCAAAATATCAACATTAACAGGAATTTGGAAGGAGTTGATTCCAATCCTCATGGATTACTTTGAGGAGTTCAAGACTCCAGTGGAGGAAATAACTGCAGATGTGATGGAACTAGCAAGATAACTCGAATTAGAAGTAGTACCTGAAGATGTGACTGAATTGCTATAATCTTATGATGAAAATTTAACACACGAAGAGCTGCTTATTATGGATGAGGAAACAAAATATTCCCTCTCTTTTTTTTTTTTTTTTTTGAGTTGGAGTCTCACTCTGTCACCCAGGCTGGAAGGCAGTGGCGTGCTCCCAGTCACCGTAACCTCGACCTGCTGGGCTCCTGTGATCCTTCTGCCTCAACCTTCCGAGTAGCCAGAACTACAGACACGTGCTACCATGCCCAGCTAATTTTTTATTTATTGTAGAGACAAGGTCTCGCCAAGTTGCCTGGATGGGTCTTGAACCCGTGGGCTCAGGCAATCCTCTAGCCTTGGCCTCCCAAAGTGCTGGGATTACAGGCTGAGCCACCAAGTCCGGCCAAGAAAGTATTCTCTTGAGATTAAATCTATTCCTGGTGCAAATGCTGTGGCTGTTGTTGAAATGACCACAAGAATTTACATTATATAAACTTAGTAAAGCAGTGGCAGGGTTTGAATGGGCTCCATTTAAAATAAAAGTCTACTGTGGATAAAATGCCATTGCAACAGCATTGCAAGCGACAGAGAAATGTTTTGTAAAAGGAAAAGTCAATCAATGTGGCAGTCTTCATGTTGTATTACTTTCAGAAATTTCCACAGCCACTTTAACCTTCAGCAGCCACCGCCCTGATCAGTCAGCAGCCATCAACATTGAAGCAAGACCCTCCCTTCACCAGCAGCACGATTATAATTTTACTGAAGGTTCAAATGATGCTTAGCATTTCTTAGCAATAAAGCAGTTTTAAATCAGGATATGTACTTCAATCTTTTAGACATAATGCATTGCATAATTAAGACTAAAATGTAAACTTAACTTTTATAGGCACTGGGAAATGAGCAAATTTGTATGACTTCCATTATTGTAATAGTCACTGAATTGCGGTGGTCTGAAATTGAATCTGAAATATTTCCAAGGTATGCCTGTAATATAAGCCTTTTTACAGACCCCATCAACTATTGCCTTGAACACTGCAATAATGTAATCTTCACACAGCAACCAGAGTTGATTTTTCTGAAACTTGAGCCTGATTATGTCACTACTCTTCTTAGAATCACTCAGTGTTTCCCACTGCCCTTGGGATAAAATCCAAACTTCTTAACATGAAGTTGCAGAAGAGCAATTGGACAAACTTAGTTAAATCTCCCTTGGCCTATGCACAAGTGTCACATGAATTAAACACTTCTTAGGCCACACACATTAGAGAGGAGGAAATTTACTCATTGGGGTACCATTCCAAGAGAAGGAAGTTACAGTGCATTTCTTGATGCTTTTGTTCCTTTCTCACTGAGTCAGGGCAGAGTGCTTTCAAAATTTGGCTATTCTTTCCATCCAGATGAATTAGGCTGAAATCAGATACTGTGCTAATGGCTTTTCCTAGACAATGGACCAGCAGCAGGGCCCCCAGATGACCAGTTTAGGAGAATTGGAGAAAGAGGGTTGAGTTAGGTCATAATTCAATTAGGATGAATGTTATACCAACTAATAAGAACTGATCAGCGACCAGGCTTTAAACTTGCATTTTGTACCTACTTCCCGTTTCTGCTGTTCGTCCAAAGAACTAGATCTTTACTGGACTTTCTCTGCCAAGGCTGTAACATCACAAGTGGGTCTTTTCTCTCACAGACTTATTTCCTTCTAAGATCCAGCCATGCCAGTAGAGGTCTTGTTAGGACTGGTTCAAATATCAAAGAGTCAGACTTAGTAATTGCAAGCATTCTTCTGACCAGGTCTCACTGACCCATATAAATTTATCTCTTGTTTATTGTATATACCAAAGCACATTCATTTTCTGGACCTAATTGTGGTCAGAATGGACTCTTACAATATTTTCTTTAGTTCTGCCTAAGCTAATGTGAATTGTGTTTTTGTCTATTACAACCAAGGGCCTGACAGATTGTAATTATTTAAAGCAGGTTTAGAGTGACCTTGATGCAGGCTTTTTGCCATAGGAATTTATGGATACGTGTTCTCTTTATACTCTGCAGACAACTGGGACTTCTATTTAACTGTTGCCAGGAATTAAGTTAAGAAAATTAAAGTTAAGGTCATTGTTTTGAGCAGTTCCAAACGTTAATTAGTTCATCCTGTCAGAAGCATGTCATTTATGTGACAACAAATAAAAGTGCGATTTAATTAATCACATAAGCACACAATTTGCTACTTTTTTTATCCTGATGCCTTCACTGGAAAGCTATGTTGTCCTCAGCTGGTCCATCCCTTAGAATGTTATTGCGATTTTTGTATACCCTTCTTTGGGCCAGCTCTGTAGGAACAGATATGACTGTCCTGTCCCATGGAAATCTGAGTTTTATTTGCATAAAATAAAGGCAGCGATTCTCAAGTTTTAGCCTGCATCAGAATCTCTTGGAGATTCGAGAATTTTCTTTTTTCTTTTTTTAATTTGAAATTCAGGGACTATGTGTGCAGGTTTGTCATATGGGTATATTGTATGATGGTGAGATTGGGGCCTCTATTGAACCTGTCATTCAAACGGTGAATATGGTACACAGTAGGTAGTATTTCAATCCTTGCCCCGCTCTGTCCTGCCCCTTTTAATAGCCCCTCATGTCTGTTGTTCTCATCTTTTTGTCAATATGTACCCAGTGTTTAGCTCTCACTTATGAGTGAGAACATGTGGTATTCGATTTTCTGTTTCTGCATTAATTCACTTAGAATAATAGTCTCCAGTCGCATTCATGTTGCTGCAAAAGACATGATTTCACTTCTTTTTATTGGCTGTATGGCATTCCATGGTGTACGTGTACCACCATGAAATACACCATTGATAGGAACCTAGATTGTTTCCATGTTTTTGCTATTGTGAATAGGGCTGCAATAAGCATATGAGAGCAGGTGTCTTTTTGGTAGAATGATTTATGTTCCTTTGGGTATGTACCTAATACTATGATTGCTGTGTTAAGTAGTAATTCCATTTTTAGCTCCTTGGGAAATCGTCACACTGCTTTCCACAGAGGCTGAACAAGTTTTCATTGCCACCAACAGCGTATGAGCCAGTCTGAGATGGTATCAGATTATGGCTTTGATTTGCATTTCTTTGATGATGAGTGATAGCATTTTTTCATGTTTGTTGGCCACTTGTCTTCTTCTTTTGATAAATGTCTGTTCATGTTTTTTGCCCACTTTTGTATGGGGTTATTTGTTTTTTTCTCGTTGATTTAAGTTCCTTATAGATTCTGGATAGTAGTCCTTTGTCAAATGAATAGTTTGCAAATATTTTCTCCCATTCTGTTGGTTGTCCGTTTACTCTGTTGATAGTTTCTTCTGCTGTGCAGAAGCTCTTTAGTTTAACTAGGTCGTTATTAACATTTTCCAGGTGATTGAATGTTGCTCATGTGGTGAGCACACTTTACTGTCACAGACTCCTCACACTAGAATAGGCCCTCACTAGACACAATCTATCTTCTTCTTGGCTCTTCATGAAAGCCTCGTTGGGAGAGAGGCTTTATTGGAGGACTACAACCAGCTATTCAGTATATCCGCTAGATTAGGGTTTCCAAACTCAAATATGTACAGGGGCCCGGGAGATAAGCTAAAGAAGTACAGAGTAAGGGGTGGGGAGTTAGAAGAAGAGGAACGTGTATATTCATAATATGCATATACTGTGTAAATGACAAGTCCCATAGCAGACTGGAGAATGCAGGTTCAACCGAACGGATGTCCTTTTAAGCAGTTGAGATCACAGATCTCAGAGTAGGTTCCACTGTGTACTAGCAAGGTTAGGCAAGTTTCCTAATCTCTCTGTGCCTCAGTTTCCTCAGCATAAAGTCTGGGTAATAGAACCTACCTTACAGAGTTGTTATGAGGATTAACATAAGTAAGTAATTTAGCAGTACTATATTAAAATAACATAAGTACTATATTATAATAGCAGCAAAAGTGCATATAATACTGACTAAATACACTTGTTAATTGGTTTAATTTTTACAACAACCAATGGGATGAGCATAATTATGAGTCACATTTTGCTGGTGAGTAAACTGAGGCACAGAATGGCTAAGTGAGGTGCTCAGGTTCACAAAGCTAATGAAGTGTGGAGTTGGACAACAGCTAGTTGGACTGGCTCCAGGGTTCTGCTTTCACTGTCACACCCTCTTGCACAAAAGGTTTGCTTTTTCCCACAAAGGAGCAGCAGCCCCTGACTCCAGCCAGCTGGTGCCATGTGGAATATGAGTTCAGTTTTACCTATCATTGCTTGTTTTTCTTTTAAAAGAAACCGAAATCTGAATTTGTGTGTGTATATGAAATCTGTTGTTTTAGCGTGGCTCCATTTTTAAGATCACTGGGTGGGTTAAAAAAAAACCAAAACCCACATTTTTGGGCCACTTTTGACCTGCATGCCACAAACGTACAAGATTCTGTACAAGCTGTGCATCCACCCTGGAGGTGGAAGAGGGTCATGCAGTGGCCACTTCTCCTGCTGGACATGATGAAGGCTGAGCAGCTCTTCTGCAAAGCTGGGCACTGCACTTGCCTGGCAAGTAGATTCATTTCATGACACTTCATAGCCTGCTGCTTCTTCAGCATTCTGAACTGGTAGCCCTGAACCAGCAGCCTTGCAGCCTTTCTCTTTCGTTCCTGTTGTGTTTTCTCAGACCAAGACGATGGAAAGGGCTCTCTTGCCTGGGACGCCTCCAGTTCTTCTCTACTGAAACACTGGTCCCTCCCTTTTTTGAATGGATAATTATCATTTCTAAAAGCATAAGAGAATGATGTCAGTAGGTACCATTGCCATTACACTCATCTTTGTCACTTAAAAAATTCTATGATGCCGATCTCTCTTTAATGAAAAATAAGCACCTTCCTAAATTCCAGTGCTTGAAATTTAAAGTTCTGGGAACAGTGAGTAGTTAATGCAAGGCACACCTTGAGAGTGAGACCGTGAAACTAGATGAATCCTTCTGTTAGCAGAAAAGCCATGGCCATGGCTTGAATTATAGCTTACGTATCTCGCCTGTCCAATCATATCTAAGGTTAGATATGTGTCATGATGACATATCATTAGTTTCCTAAAATAAATAGAGGCTATTTGTTCCAGCTGGATCTTATGAGTAGCTTTTCTGTTTTGTGCTTGGTCAGCCCGAGGCCAACCTCCCAGGCTGAGCTTCTGCTAAGGCCAAGAAAGGCTTTTCCATGCATCAACCCTGCTGGGACAATTGTTCGTGACCATAGAGCACAGTCAACCTTGTGGTGGTGGGTGAAGAGGGTTTCTCACAGAAGAGGTATAGAGAAACTGCAGCCTCTGGGCTGGAATCAGATCCTGAAGCAACTTTCTCAACATATGAAACTTAAACAACTCCCCCCCCCATTTAAGTTTCTATAACTAGAAATGTGCAGTTTCATTTATCACTTTCAGTCTTACTCCTTCATGCAGAATGATTGCCACATTCAGCAGTTGCATTTTAGTCTTTGAAATGTTTGCATTGCTTTCCTGAATGTGGGATGTCTGAGGACACCAGCTAAAATACTCCCTGTGGAAGAACTCAGGAAATTGATGACTTGCACTTTGGTTGAACTCCTCAGAACCACATTGAGTCTCATGTTGAAGAGTTTAAAGACATTTAACTTTGTGGAAGCATTCATTGCAGCCAAGAGAGAAGACCAAAAGGAAGCAAGAAGACTAGGAAAAGGGAGAGGGACGCTGCTTTCATGAGCTTAGAAAGGCCTAGAAATATAGAAGTACTGGCTGAAAATTCTAGCTGATGCTGGCTTTTATTTCACTTGCATGTAATAATTACTTGGTCCTAGTGTCCTACCATATAAAATGTAATAACAGGTCATTAAATTTCACACTTTACTATAATATAGTCAAATTTAATACAAGGGCTCAGCACAGACCCATTCATTATTGAGTCCCTTTGGGACAAGGGAACACAGGAATGTTCAGGTTAGAGTAAAGACCCAAAATTTCTTGGAGGGAACTGCCATCTTGCTGTGGGAACAGCGATTCAGATCTGGTCCTCAACTTTGCAAGGTCCAAAGCCCCAGCTTTTTAGTTCCCACAGAGGTGACTGGGTTCAAGGGGGTTGAATATATCAAACAGCTCACAAGAAGCCAGATCCCAATGTATGAAGTCTTGTGAGAAAATCTGAATATACATGTTAACTGGTGAGCACAGTCTCTTTTCTGTTGGAAAGTCTACATGGAACCCAAATTAGTATTCGAAAGTTATTTGATGAGATTGAATCTAAGCCAGAGAGTGAGCTGAGATCTCAATGCATGCTATATCCATCTCCTTTGCTCCAGGAGACCGTACGGGAAATGCAAGGCAGAAACAGTTTTGTCTCCTCTTTCTGTAGATTCTGTGCTCTCTCTAGACTCCTGGTAACCTGTCTTACCTCAGATTGGTAAACACCATTAATGGAGCAATAATCTTCTACATTGTTATGCCTTCATTAGATTTCTAGGTTCTGTTTGGCCTGCTTGGAAGATAATTAGTTCCTGGGGAATTTCTGAAGTTATTATTCCATTACAATATATTTATTTTCCTAGTTTGCCCTTGTACGGGGAAAATACAAGTTCCCACTCCTCAAGTTTTCATGCAGAGGGATTTCCAATTGAGTCATATGCCTGACTTTCTCCCTAAAGAGGAGAATTGACTTATCTTGTAGATAGATTTGAGAAATAGCCTGAGTGTGGGTGATTCTAAGACCCCTCTTCAGATCTGCCGCCTGGCAAAAAGATAGCATTCTAATGTTCTTTTCTGCTGTGTAGCAAGAGTCCCGTCCCTACAAGGGAAGGCCCCTGTGTCCGTGACCGGGTACATAAATCTGTCTCATTGAGAGGAAGAAAGGAATGTAACTATAAGACCCATCTGAGGTCACCCTCCTGTGGCTTGCTATAGTGGCTATAAAGAATGTGCCAGCAAGTACACAGCACCAGAAGGATGGACTTTTGAGAAGTCCATTTGTTCCTCAGTTGCTAAAGCACTGGAGCCCCTTGTCAGCACTCAAGCTGCAGAAAGAGCTCACTGTTGTTTTCTTATTGTTTAGTTTTTGTTAAACGATGACAGAGCACATTGACTTAAGCAGGGATCAACTTATGTTTGACGAACAATTATTTCATTATTATTTAACTTTGCTCTGTATCCCTCTTGTCCCCTTTGTGACATCAAGACACTGAGAATCCTAAAGATGGGCAATTCCATCCCGATGATTTTGGTTTTTTTGTTTAGTCTTGTTTTTCATGAATTTTGGCCCCTTTTCTACTCTTTCCTTCATTCCAGAGTCAGTGTACAAAGGAAGAAAAGAAATAGGTAAAGATTGTTGAAAAGGAGAAGCCCTGATGGTAAGAGTGACAAGATGGTAAGTGTTTGTCATTGAAGCCAAAAGAGAAAAGAATTTTAACTAAAAGGGAGCAGGAGCGTTATGAAGTCGAGTAAAATTAGGTCTCTAAAGTGCCTCTGAAGTTGATGAGCAAGGGGTCGGCGCTGGTGAGAGTGGCTTCAGTCTAGTAACAGGGCAGAAGGTGAGTTCGGTGCATATGGCAAAGGTGAATCTTTCCTACTTTCTTTGGGTCTTGTTCTTCTCGCCTCCTTCTCATTGTTAATTGTTAATAGTTAATTCCTCATTGTTAATTCATCTTAAAGGAACTTTCCCAGACATTGTATCCTCAGTCCCCTTGTCTATAGTCCGTGTACTGTCATTTTGGACAATGCTCACTTACTGTCTTTGCTCTGAGTTTTTACTCTTCATGGTTGCATTTCAGTAGGAAGTTAAATAAGAAGAGACACACAAAACCACACTTTATTCCCATGTCCTCCTCGTATCATAGCCTTCTTGGGCTATCAGAGCATCTTGAGACCCTTCTTATTTTTCTCACATCCCACTCAGCCTTCAACCTGTTTTATCTTCAACCCACTCCTGGCAAACAACAGGGAAGTAAGGAAAGAGAGATAAGCAAAGGCCGAATAGTCGTTTGGCACACTTAGTGACTAGAAAAACATGCTGTGAACTGAACCACACATTCCCTAAAGTCCTTTCCAAACTACATCCGACACTCTAGCCCCAAACTAAGAGTGGGAACTTGAGAAGATCTGCCATCAGTCCTGCAGACCTCACTAGACAAGTTACTACTAAGCAGTGGAAATTGAACTGGGCTCAAAGAACATCAGCCTAAATTCAGTTCAGGTTTAAATTAGAAAGAGAAAAGCTGTTGGATACCAAGCAGACAGCGAGGAAAACAAAATATGTGTTACCTTATAAAAAGTTACTGTATCATAAGGAAAGATAGAACCTAGTTCAGGAGGCTCAGAGAAAGATCATTTTTCTTAGGAAAAAAAATCCTAGAAATCCTCCAAAAGACACAAGAGGAAGTGGCTTCTGTAAAATTGATGCCAGAAAACCAAAAAGAAAACAAAATGGAGGAGGTGATTAAAAGAGTCAGTTAAAATAAAAAATAGATCCAAGAAAATAGAAAATGAAAGAGCAGAGTTTCACTTATTGTTGAGATGAAGATAATTGCATCATTTCTGCTATAACTGAGAAAATACAAGATAAATGAAGAAAAAAACCATACTTTTAAAATTGTTAATCTTAAATTATTAAATTAAAGCCATTGAAGAGTTGTGGATGCAAAGAACCTCACGTGAATTAAATTACAGAGAGAAATGAGGTTTTCCAAACGAGAAGAGGTGTCCACTGCTTTCATCCCTGAGGGCATCCCCTCTACCTGAGGGCACAGGTGGGCTAAGCAGTGAGCTGTCACTGGTGAAGGCATGGGGCTGGGTGAAGGCCAACCTCGCTGAGCTCTTGACAGTGCACATGGGTTGGCATGGTGGGTTGGAATCTGGAGAATCCCCAAATACAGAGCAAGGCCTTGCTACCCACCAGGTTTTCCACACCAGACTTCTGTTGAGTGAGCAGTGATGAGCCTAGGCCAGAAGTGAAGAAAGTTTTCATAGTTTTATGGTGCTTAGATCTCAAAGCCCTAACATTTAAAACAAAAGGTGAACAGAAACGAACTAAAGTGGTGTTGGGTTTAACCTCAACCCAACTCTCTTCTCTATTACATAGAAGATAGATAGAAGAAGTAAGCCCTACATACTACTCGCCTGAAAGAGTAGCCTTTTTTGGGCGGTAAATATTATCTACTTCTGTCTCTACTGGTTTCATATACATGACTTCTACCACACCATAAAATGCCACCGGGCAGGTGGAAGCAAGATGATGTGATACACAATCAACAGAATAAAGATAAAATGAAGCAGACTCACAAGTGACCAAATGTTGGAATTATCAGGCATAGTGTCTATTTTTAATGAAGAGAAAGAGATATGCAAAATGAATGGGAAAAAAATGATGGATTGAATCAGATAAATAGAATCCCCCCAAATAAATGGAAATTGTAGAAATGAAAAATATAATATCTGAAATGAATAAGTCATTTGCTGGGCTTAACAGTGGACTGGGCAAAGCAGAAAAAGAATTTAGTGAAATCAAAGACAGGTCAATGTAAATTATCCAAACTAGGGAAAACAGAAACAGAGAAAAAGTATATCTAAAGAAAAGAGCTTCACGTACCAATGACATAGTATCAAATGGTAAAAAAAAAAAATTTTTAAGTCATAGAAAGATAGGGAAGAGAGAGGGAGATACAGAAACAGAAAACAATTAGAAGGCAGAAGAAATATCTGAAGAGAAAATAGCTGAGAAGTTCCCAAAATTGAAAAAACTCATCAACAGTCAGATACAAAATCTCAGTAAAACTTCAAGTAACACAAATACAAATAATTTCACCCCTACAAACAAACTTCTGCAAACCAAAAGTTAAAAAATATATATTAAAAAAAGAAACACACACACACACACACACACACACACACACATATTACAGGCTCAGATGGTTCTACTAGTAAATTCCACCAAGCAATTAAAGAAGGAATAATAACAATAATTCTACGCAAACTCTTCCAGAAAACAGAAGGGAAGAGAATACTTCCCAATTTATGCCCTAAGGCCAGCATTATACATTATAAGAAAACCAGCAAAATACGTTATAAGAAAACTACATATCAACATCCCTCATAAACACAGATGAGAAATTCTTAACAAAATTTTAGGAACACCATATAGAAATGATAATATAGCACAGCCAAGTGGAGGTTATTCCATTACTGCAGGGTTGGCATAGTATTTGAAAAATCAATTAAATTCACTATATTAACAGACTAAACAAATTTGTATGATTATCTCAATAGACTCAGAGTATGCATTTGAAAAAATTTAGGATCCACCTATGATTTAAAACCCTAACAAATTAGAAACCAAAAGAAACTTTCTCCTTTTTGTAAGGAATATCTACAAAATCCTACAGCAAAACATCATACTTCATGTTGAAAGATTGAATACTTCTCTCCTGAAATCAGGAAAAAGGTAAGAATGATCATTCTCACCCATTTTTTTCAACATTGTTATGGAGATGCTAGCCAGTTCTATAAGACAAGAAAAAGAATTAAAAGGCATACAGTTGGAAAGAAAGATGTAATACTGTCTTTATTCACAAATCACATGGTCATTCATATATAAAACCCTAAGGAATTTACAAAAAAACTACTGGAACTACTAAGTGAATTTAGCAAGTTTGCAGGATACATGGTTAATTTACAAAATTCATTTTATTTCCATATGCTATAAACAATAATTAGAAATTGAAATTAAAATGTTACTTACAATAGCATCAAAAACATGAAATATTTAGGAATAAATCTGACAAAATATATGCAGATCTGTACACTTAAAACTATGAAACATTGCTGAGAAAAATTGAAGACCTAAATAAATAAAGAGATATACCATGCTCATTAATTGGAAGACAGTATTGTTACGTCAATTTCCCCCATACTGATCTGTAAGATTCAACACCATCACAAACAAAATCCCAAAAGGACTTGAAGAAATTGATAAACTGATTTTAAAAATTGACATGCACCATTTTTCCCCTCCACACTCCCACCCCTAACCTGGATCACAAGTCTTGTTGTTGTTTTTATTGTTTTCTTTCATTTTCATTTCCACTTCTATATGATAGGAGGTTCCCTGCTTCATAGTATTCTCCTTCAGAAGGTAGCATTTGACCTCCTCTTTGCCGTAGAGCCCTGAGGGTGATTGCAAAGAAACATGATTACGTGTGATTGGAAATGACCAAACATCAGTTTATCGGTTTCAAAATAATATGAAAAAAAGTATTAAAACAGAACAGGCTGTCTTGAAAGAGGTTGAACTCTGAGTCCCTGGAAGCATTCAAGAGAGATTGGACTATCTTCATTCAACACTTATTCACAGAACACGTTCCATGACACTGGGGATAGGAATACAGCAATACATAAATCAGATATAGTCTCCACCCTAACAATTCTTGAGATCCGGTAGCATGTTCAGTATACTGAGGATTTCTGCACAGAGAAGAGATTTCAACTAGGTGACCCTAGAGTTCTCTTCTGGACGTCTATCATCTGTGATTCCAAACAAACAACATCTTCATCTTCTAATATGGCAAATGCTCCTTTTGTGTCCTCTCTGCCTGGGGTTTGACAGCAGTAGACTGAGTGCAAAAGAATAAAGAACCCCCAAACTTACGAAAGCACCCCTCTAGCCTAAAACAAAGCATTTGCCCGTCTCCCTCATTAATCAAATCCATCTTGTTCACGAGCACTCTTGTGGGCCTCTGCCCAAGGGAAATGTCAAACACATGCTCTCAGACCATTCTCACTCTCAGGAAAGCTTGGAAGGAACCGTGTCAGAAAATGCAAGCCCATTTCCAGGAAAGTTCACCTTCTGGCATAGTCCCCTTCCATGGCTCTAGATGCTGCTTCGGGGACTCGGCTTCGGGAAAGGGAGGCAGCTGTGAGCCAACCCAAGCTAGAGTGAGCAGATGGCCTGGCATTCTGGAAACATTCTAGGAATCGTCCTCCAAGAACTACCACAGAAACAAGGGACAGTTCCAGGAAAACAAGGAGTTGTTTCTAGACCCATGGCTTCGACACACTAGGCCAGCAAACAGGCATCTGTCCCCAAGAGCAGACTTGCTGGAGTCAGGGTGGAGGAAGCAGCTGGCTTTTCCCTCAAGCTAATCAGTTTGATTCTCCTTGCCTTATTGGCCAGGATCCCCGCGGCTCCTTCCCAAAGACACCCCTTGGTCTGCAGGCCAATGTCCTCGCCCAGCCTTAACATCAGACTCTGGGAGCAGGCTTGAAGTGTTTCAGAGAAAGAAGTGGTTGGACACTAAATCATCATCCTATTAACAGTTTTGCCAAAGCGCTTTTTGTAGCCTCCATATCTTTGCTCGTGCCTTTCTTCTTCCTGGGAGATTCTCTGACTTCTCACCTACTTTTTGCTCCAGGGTCATCTCAAAGGAGACTTCTTTCTTCAGCTCCAAGTAATCTCTCTTCTCATCGTACTCTAAATTCTTTCATAGTAAATATTGTACCTTCCATTATAGCAATTTATGTATACTTACCTCTTTTCTTAACTTAAAAAAAAATTAGATTCTAAGAACTAGGGGTCAGATCTTATTCTTATTTGCATCTCGTCTTGCCTCTAAAGCCTTTGCATTTTCTCCCAAACACCCTGTATTGGCGCATGCTAGGATCAAGAAAAGCTTGGGGGAGTGAAGTTGAGAAAACAGTGCTGAGAACAATCAGAGGGAACAGTCAAAAACGTCTCATTCATGCAAATGACAAGACCAGGTCTCTTCCATAATCTCTCTGAATCTGTAATGGCCTTTTCATCCTTAAAAATCTAAAAAACATTGGAGAACTATACTCATACCAAGGGTGTGAATTCGGATGACGCCTAATTCACCCTGCATTGTTGAGAAATAAGCAGTTTCGCCCAAGTGAATTTTCCAGATCACTGGAGCTTACCGATTGGAATCTAAACAGCTTTTTAATGATTTACAAAACACACTTTTCTAAAGGCACTCAGAATGTGTCTGGAAAGTCCAAAAGAGATTGGTTGTAGCAGTTGTATTCATAGAGGATAACTGGGAAATTAGGGAATAGAGATGAAAGGAAACTGACTTTTCACTATGTACTCTTTTGTACTTGTGACTTTTATATCATGTGCATTTATTATGCATTAACTTAAAATAAATGATACGCTTCCTTACTTCCTTAAGTATAGTTGCTAAACGCAACTCTTCTTTCTGAATCAAGGTCATTAGTGTAAGTATTATTGTTTTGCTCCCAAATAGCAGGACTCCAACAAAAGACATTCAAGTTATACAGTTATTCGCTCCTACACTACATCGCTCCAAAACTGCTAAGCCTCCAGAGGCTTTGAGTTTTGTTTACTTCTTAGGTTTTCTATCTCTTCCCTGGAAACTCTCATTTTTTGTGGTTATCAGAGTGACTGCTAATAGCAACCACCGCTCCACTTCTGATTTGTTTCTTTTGTTCTGATGTGACTTCAACATAAATGATTTCAGATAATAAATAGGATACATTAAGTAGAGACGGGAAGAAGAGAATTCCAGGAGGTTTTTGTTTTGTTTTTTTAGAAAATGCTATCAGCCGGGCTCAGTGGCTCAGCCTGTAATCCCGCCCCTTGGGAGGCTGAGGTGAGTGGATTGCCTGAGCCCGCGGGTTCGAGACCCGCCTGGGCAATTTGGCGAGACCTCATCTCTACAATAAATCAAAAAATCAGGCGGGCATGGTAGTGCGTGCCTGTAATTCCGGCTACACGGAAGGCTGAGGCGGAAGGATCGCTGGAACCCAGCGGGTCGAGGCTGCGGTGGCTGGGAGCGGTCACTGCACTACAGTCCGGGCGACAGAGTGAGACTCCAACTCAAATAATAATAATAATAATAATAATAATAACTTAAATACGAAAACAATTGTACCAAACTTGGATGAATGGACTAAAAATGTAGTATGTATATGCAATAGAATACTATTCAACCTTAAAAATTCTATCATTTGCAACAACATGATTGAACCTAGAGAACATATGTAAGTGAACTAAGCCAGGCACAAACAGACAAATACTGTATGATCTCACTTACATGTGGAATCTAAAAAAAGTAGAACTTATAAAAGTAGAGAGTAGAATGGTGGTCACCAGAAGTTGGTGGGAAGGAGGGTAGACAGAAAAAGAGGAGACGCTGGTCAAAGAATAGAAAGTTTCAGTGAGACAGGAGAAATAAGTTCCGGTGCTCTATTTTATTTTTTTTTTTCCTTTCTTTCTTTTTTTCTGAGTTGGAGCCTCATTCTGTCACCCCTGCTGAAGTGTAGTGGGGCAATCCTTCTGCCAGCGATCCTTCTACCTCAGCCTTTCAAGTAGCCAGAACTATAGGCACACGCTACCATGCCCAGCTAGTTTTTTTATTTTATTGTAGAGACGAGGTCTTGCTAAGTTGCTTGGGCTGGTCCCCAACCCATGGGCTCAGGCAGTCCAGTTGCCTCAGCCTCCCAAAATTCTGGGATTACAGGCTGAGCCACCGAGTCTGATTCTGGTGCTCTATTAAACAGTGTGGTTTAGCCGGGCGTGGTAGCGCACGCCTGTAGTTCCAGCCACTTGGAAGGCGGAGGCGGAAGGATCGCCGGAGCCCAGCAGGTCGAGGCTGTGGTGGCCGGGAGCGGCCGCTGCACTCCAGTCTGGGAGACAGAGTGAGACTCCAACTCAAAAAAAACAAAACGAAACAAAACAAAACAAACAAAAAAAACCAGCATGGTGACTACAGTGAATAATAATACATTGTATATTTCAACACTGCTAAAAGGATGGATTTTAAATGTGCTCACCACAAAGCCATGATAAGTATTCAAGGTTGTGGGTATGCTAATTAGCCTGATTTGGTCATTCCACATATACCTGTATCAAAATATCACATTGTACTCCATAAATATATACAATTATTATTTATCAATCAAAAATAAAATAAGCCGGCCTCGGTGGCTCAGCCTGTAATCCCGCGCCTTTGGGAGGCTGAGGTGAGTGGATTGCCTGAGCCCGCGGGTTCGAGACCCGCCTGGGCAAGCGAGACCTCATCTCTACAATAAATCAAAAAATCAGCCGGGCATGGTAGCGCG
>CAUYQG010123342.1:0-19799 GCA_963574415.1 Tarsius wallacei | reverse complement strand
CTCCTCAGCCTTCCAAGTAGCTGGAACTATAGGTGCGCACTACCACGCCTGGCTAATTTTTTGATTTATTGTAGAGATGAGGTCTTGCCAAGTTGCCCAGGTGGGTCTCGAACCCGCAGGCTCAGGCAATCCACTCACCTCGGCTTCCCAAAGTGCGGGATTACAGGCTGTATCATTCATTTTTAAGAATCACAAAATGTCATCGAGTATTCACAATAGGCTGCCATTAACCATTTCCCAAATTGGGCTGGACATCTAGGTCGTTTCCAACTATTTACTTTTATAATTATCCATCATAATAGTGAAAAATTGGAAACAACCTAAATGTCCAAAAATATAGGCCTTAATTCTTTATGAAATATCAAATAATCATAAAAAAGGCATTATTAAAAACCTAGAGGTGTTGCTAACTGAACAAAATAAGTCAAAGAACATTTTGTCCAATATAATTTCTTTTAAAATACACACTCAAGCATAGAATAGTCTAGAAATGTCATCAGTAATAATTTCTGGGAAGAATTATAGATGACCTTCTTTTGGTCATCTGCATTCTTTTTTCTAATAACCATGAATTTCATGTATAAACATTTTCCAACAATACAAAATATATGAGAATGTTCAAAAAAGAATACAAAATTGTAAAAATCATATATAATTCACTTTTTTTAAATACAGGAAAGAAAAATAGGCTGTCCAGGGGAGATACTTCCTTTCACTTTTCCACGTTCTTTGTATTTCCTCTGAGGAGACCCTAGAACTCTAAAATGCTCCTAGTAGAATCATTGGGTCAAAGTATCCTGGCCTTCACTTTTGGCCAAGAGAGTGCTAACAACTTACACTGTCATCACAAGGTCTCTGACTACACGAGCAACTCTCACCTTAAAGCAATTCTCATCTGACATAAGCTGCTCGGCTTTCCGCTGATACGTGGACTCCAGGAGGTTCCTTGAAGTCTGTGTGTTCAGCTGGCCTCCAGTGGCCCCATTATTGTTTTCTGCCAGGTAAAGGTCAGTCACCTGCACACAGATCTCATCACTCACAATGTGCTGCAGCTGGAATCAAGCAAAGGCAAGTTGTTAGTGAATCATGAAAATATTTCTGTTATACAGTCAGCCTTCCTTTGATTGATCCAGTGGCTTAACTCAAAAAAGCAGCTATTTTGGTTGACAATTATAGAAAGCTAATCACACACATACCATTCCATCATTTTGCTGGAGAATAACCAAGCCAAGATCTTCAAGTATATCAGTGGTCCGTGAGTATGCCTTTCCTATCTACTTAAAAGCAACACCATAGGTAACTCAGCATACTGTACTGCTTATTTAAAATTCTAAGGATCTTTAAATAAATTTCCATGGTTCATTGTTTATAGTACCTTTTAATCATTTATAATTTGCTTTCACATGTATTCTCATTTGATCCTCACAAATATCCTGGGAAGCAGCCTGGAGAGGGAGGGGTGTGCCCTGCTATGAGACAAATTGACATGTTAGATGAGAAAACTCACTGTGTGAGCTGGGTGAGGAGAGGAAGCTTAGGGAACCATGCAAACATGATCCATGTCTATATCCTGAGCCCAAGTACAAAGCCTAAAACTCACTAAGTATTAGGCTAGACTTGGTGGCTCAGCCTATAATCCCAGCACTTTGGGAGGCCAAGTGGATTGTTTGAGCCCACGGGTTCGAGCCCAGCCCGGGCAACTTGGTGAGACCTTGTCTCTACAATAAATGAAGAATTGCCAGGCTCGGTGGCTCAGCCTGTAATCCCGCGCTTTGGGAGGCCAAGGTGAGTGGATTGCCTGAGCCCGCGGGTTCGAGACCCGCCTGGGCAACTTGGCAAGACCTCATCTCTACAATGAATCAAAAAAATTAGCCGGGCATGGTAGCACACACCTGTAGTTCCAGCTACTTGGAAGGCTGAGGCGGAAGGATCGTTGGAGCCCATCAAGTTGAGGCTGCAGTGGCCGGGAGTAGCCACTGCACTCTAGTCTGGGCAACAGAGTGAGACTCCAACTCAAAAAATAAAATAAAAAAATAAAACTAAAAAAATAAAAAATAAATGAAGAATTAGCTGGGCGTGGTAGTGCGCACCCATAGTTCCGGCTACTTGGAAGGCTGAGGTGGAAGGATCGCCTGAGCCCAGCCGGCGGACACTAGGGTGGCCATGAGAGTGCCACTACACTCCAGCCTGGGCAACAGAGTGAGACTCCAACTCAAAAGACAAACAAACAAAATATAAAACGCACTAGGTATTTAAGAAATGGCTGCTCGCTTTCGATACAGGCCACTCATAATTGACAACTGGTAACTTTTGTAACAATCTTATTCAGCCACCTAATGACTAAAAAGTTGAGGCATTCAGAGTTCCCATTCTCACAGATCATATGCTATTTCTATTTTGAAATAAAAATCTCCACAAATGAAGCTCTACCCATCAAGATGACAAAGAATGTGAAAAACAGATATAAGTAAAACTTTAACTTCAGTATCAACTTGTCCATTTTACTTTAAAATTCTCATAACCACTAAGCCATTTTATTTTTAGGAAGATATATTCTTTTTATAGTGCTAGTAACTATGACAACTACTTGCTTTTAACATTAAATAAAGACTTAAATGACAAGTATGTATATTAGTAGATAACACAGGGTAAGGTCAGAAGGACTAGTGACTTGAGGGTTGCAGAAAGAACAGTATGTCCAGCAAATGCAGCTGGCTAAATAAATTACAATCAGTCCAGAAAATGGATTATGATATGGCCATCACAAGAGTGCTCATAATGACTTGACACAGGGAAAAGCTTAAGATACAATGTTTATTTTTATTTTTTATTATTGCTTTTTGAGTCGGGCTGGAGTATGGTGGCATGATCACAGCTCACTGCAGCCTCAACCTTTTGGGTTCAGGCGATCCTTCTACTTCAGCCTCCTGAGTAGCTGGGATTACAGGTGTGCACCATGCCCAGCTTATTTTTCGATTTTTTTAATAGTGACAAGACCTTACTATGTTGCCCAGACTGATTTCAAACTCCTGGGCTCAAACGATCCTCCCATCTCAGCCTCCTAAAGTGCTGGGATAACAGGTGTGAGCTGCTGTGCTAGGTCAGATACAGTGTTTAAGACAGAAAAAAGCAGGATGAAAAAGAGAGATAGCCAAAGCATGAGCTCTACCACATAGATACTTCTCCTAATTAGTATTTTCTTGTTGAAGTAGACTTTGTCACTGATACCCATATCCTCTTTGTAGTTATCTGGCACCTCCTGGAGTCTTTGGAAAGGGCAGCAATACAAATTCAGGGACAAATGGGCACTGCCATCCCCATGCTAGGCTGATCAGGTTCTCTCTCCTGCTAATTTGAAATGACATACAGAATGTGTTCACTAGATTTTGTATGGAGGAGCATCTATGTGGAAAGGGTGGGTAACATGGGGGCCAGAGGCAATGCCACGGCAAGCCAAAGCCTCAGAGGCTGGATAAGCCGGTGCCGAACGTCCCCCTACAGAGAGGGGTACAGGAACAAAACAGATGTCCAGGATGAAGGTAGAAGAGGAAAACCAATCTCCCAGCC
This sequence comes from Tarsius wallacei, assembly GCA_963574415.1. Taxonomy (NCBI): domain Eukaryota; kingdom Metazoa; phylum Chordata; class Mammalia; order Primates; family Tarsiidae; genus Tarsius; species Tarsius wallacei. The sequence goes on along the minus strand of CAUYQG010123342.1, from coordinate 16,232 downwards.
CAGTCTCATCAGGGTGCTCTGCATTTAGATGGGTGAGACTACCTACTGTATTTTTAAGACAAATGCCTGCTCAGCCAGCCTGGAAAAGGTGAGATGGATGTATGGCTTGACCTTGAAATATATGCTCCACATCTAGTCGGCACTGAACTCTGTGGGACACCAAATAAGATGAGGAAATGAGAAGAGGCACCTCCAATGGGAGGAACTGAAATGAGAAGCTTGAATAGAAATAAAAAAGTCACTGATTTGGGGTTTTCTGGACGAACCTCTGTTTCCTTTAAAAATGAGTTGAAACAGTATATATAACTGTCTCAAAATCATAATCAGATGCTTCTAGTAAATATTTTATCTACTGTGTCAAAAACCAACCTTAGGCATTTGAAAAGTTTGTTTTATTGGATTTTTTTTGAAGTTGTCCTGGAGGCATGAAAGACTGTGCCTAGCTGCAGCAGGAGCGAAGTTGTAAGCATAAACATAAGCACAGGATAACTGGGGTATGTATTTTACATAAATGTAAAAGTTAATAGGGATTAGTCTCTCAAAAATTATGACCATAGCTGATTGTATCCATATAATGATTTTTGTCAAGTCACTATGCAAGACCCTTGAGGGGAAGGCCTAATAACTTATTTGACTTTTAGGAAAGAACTATTTACCTGACAACTTTCCCCAAGATGTCAAGATTCGGTCATATCAAGTGCTCTTCCTCCATCCTGAGCAGATACTGTGGAGGGGGTGCAGAGGCACACACCCTTCCAAAATCAAGGCAAAAGCATGGGTACTTTGCCAAGAAGCCAATATTTTAGCCCACGTGAAAACCAGGCAATAAATGTTTTCCTTCCATAGTGACTGTGTGGACTCTACAATTAGAATTTTCTTTTTACAACTTTTCACTTTAAAAAGTAGTGTATCGCTTTTCTGCTCAGCTGCTCTCCTGTGGAGAGGGTGTCCAGCTGGAATGGCATGATCCTGAAGCCCTACTTCCACGAGAACAGCCGTGTTCCATGGCCACATGGTTCAACCAGCTGGCGGGAAGACCTGCAGATATGAGGCCTGGCAAGCAAAAGTACGCCATATTACCCTGTGCCCTGTGCGTGGAACCACTTGACCTATAGGAAGATGCCCTACAGTGAGGTATCACATCAAAATACAAGCTGGCAGGGGCTTCAGCTTGGAAGCATGAAGGGTGGTTGGCATCCACAAGAAGGGGGCCTGGACTATTAGTAGTTCCGTGGAGCCAAGAAGGCAAAACAATCTACTGAGTCCCTGCAGGCAAAGGTCAGTGGCTTAGAGAGTACTACTCCAAGTCCATCCTCCTCCCCAGGAAGCCCTTGGACCTAAGAAGGGAGACAGTTCTCCTGAAGAACTCAAATTAGCCACTTAACTGACAGGACCAGCAATACCCATGCAGAATGTCGACAGGAAGGAGAAAGACAGAGTCATCACCAAGGAGGACTTTAAGGCATTTGCGTATCTTCACATGGCCCATGCCAATGTCCAGTTCTTCAGCATATGGGCAAAAACATCCAAGGAAGCTGCATTACAGGATGTTGAGAAGAAAAAACAAAGTCCTGTTTGGGAACTTGTAATAAATCAGCAGTAAAGCTGGGTCTCCAAAAAAGGCAATAAAGGAGTGTACCAGTAACGGACTCTGATCTCTTTCGGAGCTCAGAACTCAAGTTCAAGGAGCTAAAACCTACCTGGTACAAGCTACTTGTTGTAAAGATATCACTGTTGTAAAGAATACCATATTTACAAACTTTTAGGTACCACAGAAGGAAACACAAATCTGACTCAGAGGAAACCTCAGATCATTGAGATTGGCAGAGTATTGTAAAGATATTAAATGATGCCAGGAATGGCAGCTCATGCCTGTAATCTCAGCACTTTGGGAGGCTGAGGCGGAAGGATTACCTGAGCCTAAGGGAATGAGCCCATGGTGAGCTGTGATCGTGCCACTGCACTTCAGCCTGGACAACAGAGTGAGACCCCAACTCAGAAAAAGAAAGCTGTTAAATGAGACCTTTCCTGTAAAGAGAATTTCAGGTATTAAACAAGGCAAGTACCTAGAATTCCCAACACCCATGGAAGAGGCAATGTTCCACACTGTGTGCTCAGTTCTGGCAGACAAGGGAAGAAGACAGGCCAGTAGGGCAGGGAGCCAGGGTCAAGACCACTGCACTCTGTACAGGTGGCTAGCAAGAAAAGGTATGAGGTGGGCTCACACTGAGGAAAGTAAAGGAACTAGTGATGTGGCCGAAATACTCCCACTCGGTTAACACGAGAAATCAGACATGTCACCTTAGCCCCCAGTGCCCTCCTCAGAACCGTATGTTCATAAACACTGTCACATGAGAAAGTGTTCTTTCCTTTTCCAATAGAAACCTTGCATTCTTTGCCTGATCCATCTTTAGGGAAGGACTTTTCCCTCACCACCCAGTCTCCACCACACCCTCACCTGTCTGACAATGCTCTGGATCAGTTTGTCCATGGTAAAGGCAATGTAGGCATGAATGGTGAACATCTCTCTCAGCGAATCTTCATATTGTGATGAGTCTATGTTACCATCCAGCAGGCTCCGCACCATGTCCAGGAACGCCGGGTAGTAATCTTCTACATCAACATCCACTGTGGGAGAGACAGGATAGGTAAGGCCTCACCCTGCCAAGATAAGACTGGGGATAGAGCACAGGGCACATCCCACAGCTGGCCTCAACTGCATCTGAAAGAACAAATACTGGGTATTCAAAATATGCCCATTCGACCCATTGCTGACAGAAGTAAAATCTGACAGGTGGCTATAATCGACAGCACTGTCTGTCAGAGGAGAGGGACTCTGCCACTTTAACAGTAGCTGCCAACGTCCCAACTGACTGTGCTATAAAGACCTTTCTTTCCAGTACTGCTGGGCTCTGCATGACAGGAGAGGAAGGTATCCCAGGGAAGCCAGTCCTTCCAAAAGTTGTTGGCTCCCCTGCTGTGAGAAGAACCTGCTCTCCCAGCCTGCACAAGAGCATTTCTCACATGGGTCACTTGCTCATAGAGCTACTTCAACGAAGCATAAAGGGCACTGGGAAACCTCTCAAGAACAGAAAAATAAGAGTGCAAATTAAATCCTCTATGAATAATGAAGTAATCTGCATTTGTCAAAGGCCTTTTGTTTAAAAATGGATTTGCAACATTGTACTTCACAAACTGCATTAAATGATCTGTACTTGCTGCACATGAATCATTCCAACCACTGGTAGAATAAATCTTATCAGTTGTTAAAGAGACACTTGGCAACTAGCAGAAGACACAAGGAATGTGAAAGACCTTGCCTTCAGCTTACAAAAACAAGACTCATTTATATGAAGCTCAAAAACAGTCACATCAACTCTCTAGTATTAGACATCAAGACAGTGGCAGAAGGAGACTACTGGGATATTGGCTATGTTCTGTTTCTTGAACATAGGTATATTTATTCTGTAAAAATTCAATGAGATGTGCAATTCTGATGTATATACTTTTCTACATATACATTGCACTTCAATAAAGTTTACTGAAATGAAAAAAAGTTACAAAGACACTCTTTGTCATCGACTAACTGGTTACCTGTTTGTAGTGTTTGTAGGGGAGGAAAGGCTAAGCACAAAACTGGGCCTATCTCCATCTGAAGTGAGAAACAGTCTCTAAAACATGCTATTGCTGTGAAGAATGTCTTTATGCCAAAACAAACTGTAGAATTCAAACCACAGACCTGAACACACAAGCTGTGATCAGTGTGTGGGCTGGCATAATCTCTCAAGGCCAAACTATACTATGCAGGCCTCAAACCAGGTTAAGCCAGTGGTCAAGCCAGGAATAGGTCATTTTATCTCTAATTTCCACCCAAGTAGGTGGAATCACGATGAGGTCCAAAATTTGTCTCTTTCAAACTAGAACTAATTCAGACTAAGATTTATAGAAGGCCAGGGCCAGCCATGTGTGGGCTTCCTACATCAGCAACACACAAAAAGGATCTACTCCTCATACTGCTATTTCCTCAAGTGCCCAGAAGAAAGGCTTCATGAAAAAAGCTTTTGGCTTGCAATTCAAGTATCTAATTTATGAACTACAATCTGAAAGCAGGCAGCACAGGGCAGCTTCCTTGACCCTCACTCAGGTTCTTTTTCCCAGGTTCTCCATCTTCACTTCTTTTCTACCTATTCTACTGTGTCTAACATCTTCTCTTGAATTCCAGTCTCCTTTCCATAACCTATTTCCACTACTGGATTGAACCATGACCCCCACTGGTTAAACATAAGTACTGCCCAAACATATCTGAGAAAATTCCCATGTCTTAGGCATGAATTTTAGGTTCTGTTAAGGATTGCGGCTGACATTAGTCCCTGTCCTTTTTTGTTTTTTTTTTGAGTTGGAGTCCCACTCTGTCGCCCAGGCTAGAGTACAGTGGCATGCTCATGGCCACTGCAGCCTTGACCTGCTAGGCTCAGGTAATCCTTCTGCCTCGCCTTCCAAGTAGCTGGAACCACAGACGCGCAACACTGCACCCAGCTAATTTTTTGATTTATTGTAGAGACGAGGTCTCGCCATGTTGCCCAGGCTGGTCTCGAACCCGTGGGCTCAGGCAATCTTCTTGCCTTGGCCTCCCAAAGTGTTCGGATTACAGGTGTGAGCCACCACACCTGGCTCCTGACTGTCCTTTCAAACACTTTGCAGTGACCCAGAGATTTGCCATCTGGGAAAGTAATGACAACTGATACTCCCTTGCACTAGTGTGCTCACAGAAAACCACTGAGTGTCCATGACCCTAGCACTGTGCAGAGTGCTTTGTGCAAAGCAGTCCTACAAGGCAATAACTAACACCTCCATTTTGCAGATAAGCAGGTTCAGAGAGTTTAAGATAAAGCAAGCCGGGCTTGGTGGCTCAGCCTGTAGTCCCGTGCTTTGGGAGGCTGAGGTAAGTGAATTGCCTGAGCCCGTGGGTTTGAGACCCGCCTGGGCAACTTGGCGAGACCTCATCTCCACAATAAATTAAAAATTAGCCGGGCATGGTAGCGCGCGCCTGTAGTTCTAGCTACTTGGAAGGCTGAGACGGAAGGATCACTGGAGACCAGCAGGTCGAGGCTGTGGTGGCCGGGAGCGGCCACTGCACTCCAGTCTGGGCAACAGAGTGAGACTCCAACTCCAAAAAAAAAGAAGATAAAGCAACCAGTAAACTGCAGAACCAGAATGTGAACTCTACTTGGGCTCTGTGGCCTATGCTCTATTCATAAAAGAAAGCAGACCCAAGTCTAACTAGGCTCTGAGGTCCTCAACCCCACACATCTTCTGTCAACCAACAGTGCGAGCACTCACTAGGCTCTTTGAGACGCAGCTGGATGGCAGGACTGTCACTTTTGTCTCGCTTTATGCCCAGCACCTCCCGTTCCCACTCTCTTTCTCGGTTTTCTTCTTCAATTTGCCGTTCAGCTTGGGAACAAATCCGCAACAGCCTCAAGCAGAGAATCTGGTGTAGTCGCATGAAGATATACCAGTTGTTATTGACATAGAAGAGGTTGTAAACTTCATCCATCCCTCTTAATTTTTGAGCTGCTGTGTTGCTAAACAGTAGCTTGGATTTAGGGGGGCTGCCCCCAACGCCATTGTGCTTCTTAGCTGCCCCTGTGGCTTCATCTATATCCATCTCTTCTTCTTCTTCTTCCTCCACATCCGAGAGATCACCTCTCTGAGCAAAGAGCAGATCTGGAATGAAATGATGCATGATTTGCTTTATTTTATACTTGTCCTCCTTCTGAATGCCTGTCTGCCTCTTCACATGGTGGATGATCAGAGCAGCAGCATCTTCCAGTATTTGTTTGTCTTCATAGGCAAGTGAAAGGTGTGGACCGACAGGTACGCCAGCGTTCTCTTCCGTAGCCTGCTCTTGCCTCTGATAGGAAAGAGACACGAAAGTATTCTGTGACATGTCTACAGCAACAACATGCCTACGAGACTACACCACTAGTATACTTCACCATTAACCAAAGTGGCTCTATTTTTCCAATCCAAAACTCAGGACCTGATCTTAACGATAATTTATGTCCCTCTTCAGAAACAAATAGATAATGTGAAAGAAGTAGCTTGATGCCAAAATATTGGTACTTTCTTTCTTTCTTTTTTTTTTTTTGAGTTGGAGTCTCACTCTGTTGCCCAGGCTAGAGTACAATGGCACACTCATAGCCATCACAGCTTTTAACTGCTGTGCTCAGGCAATCCTTCCAGCTCAGCTTTCCAAGTAGCTGGAATTACAGACACGTGCCACCGTGCCCAGCTAATTTTTTGATTTATTGCAGAGATGAGGTCTTGCCAAGTTGCCCAGGTTGGTCTTGAACCCATGGGGTCAGGCAATTCTCTCACCTCGGCCTCCCAAAGTGCTAGGATTATAGCCATGAGCCACCGTGCCCGGCCAAAATATTGGTACTTTCTAAACTGTGATGAGTTATAGAATAGTGGGACAGAATTGGGATCATCTTTCAAAATTCTGGGTTAGTATTTATGGAGGAAATGATATAAAGTCTGGGAGCACGTTAAAATACTTTCAGGGTAGAGATGTGGAGGACAATATAACAACATTACCAAAATATAGGCAATTATATTCATGTAAGAGCTCATTTTACTAATCTTTTTTTTTTTTTTTGAGTTGGACTCTTACTCTGTCACCCAGGCTGGAGTACAGTGGTACACTCATGGTCACCACAAGCCTCAACCTTCTGGGCTCTGGTGATCCTTCCACCTCAGCCTTCCAAATAGCTGAAACTACAGGTGGGCGCCACCACATTCAGCTATTTTTTTTTTAATTTATCATAGAGATGAGGTCTCACAAAGTTGCCCAGGCTGGTCTCAAAATCCCTGGACTCAGGCATTCCTCTTGCCTCGGCCTCCCAAAGTGCTGGGATTACAGGCCTATGCCACTGCGCCCAATCTACTATTCTTTTTTAAAATTGAGGATCACACCATTCAAGGAATTCTCAATTGCACTGCATGTGTTTCTATCCACCTCCTAAGACTGAGCTCAGAGAAAGAAGGATTAATTTCTCATTTATCTCTGTTTCCTAGCTCCTAGTATGATTTATATTCCTAGTAACTGTGTTGAAGAAACAAAGATTACAGGAATTTGGGTGCAATGCTAAATGTTTAAGGTGTGATCAGCTAAGATGGTCAATATGAATACAAGGGATTATTTGAGGGAAACAGATGCCTGGAGACGTGGAAGATGGAGGTAGGTGGTCAATTAGGAAACCAGACAATAGCTGAGGTCTACAGGTAAGGCTTAGAGTTAAAAATGGTAGAATCAGGAACAGAAAAGGCTGTGACAGTTATGAAGCAAGAATTAACAGGTCTTGGAGGATCTCACTTTCACAAAGCAAAGGTAATTTCCAGTAATCAAAGCTATGCTAACCATATAAGGCTAGAGTCCTCTCACAGACGGAGAAAGTCCCACCTTACCTCATCATAGATACTCTCAATTTCATTGAGTAAGCTCTTAGATCTCAGGACCTTGGTGTCATTCTGTTTAAAGTTGATGCCCTGATGGTCCAGAGACTTCAAGTAGTATTTCTCGTTTTGTTCTCGCCACACCTTGTTAAAGCCTCGCTGAGCTTCTCGCCATTCCTCCTCTTTCATCTTCAACCTGAAGTGGAAGGGGGATGGGAACAACACCACACAGGAAATCAGAGAGTGTAGAAGTGAGAAATACAGCGGGCTTACTTCACTGCCAAAGTCAAAGCTATGCTAGGTCTGTCAAAATTATTGGCAACATGAGATAAACGTTATCAAACTAGCCCTGAACTGTTACGCAAGGAAATTATTCATTCAGGACTCACTTTGGGGAAGTAATTTATCTTAAAGTCAGAAAGCTTACCTAAAATAGTTACTTCTTAAACAGCATTCCAAAGAATATCTTTGAGATTGTCAGTAAGTATTCCTTGTAAGAGGGTTCTCTTTCTTTGCCAGCAAAAACAGTTAATTTTTTTTGTTGTTGCTACAGAACTTCTCAGAACATTCACTATGCTGATGGAAATGCAAAAGTCCAAGAGCAGAGAACCTGTACGGTAATGTTTCTCTGTCTGGAAAGTTCTGATCAGAACAACCAATTCTAGTACTCCAGAAGTGGAGGATGGAGTAAAAACAGAAACTAGCACTAGACCTGAGAAAAGCCTACATCCCAAAAGCCAGAAGTCAAATGCTACTGACAAGAAAAAGGGAACCATCAATCTGTGCCAGCTTCTAAAGGGAAGACTGGGGAGGAAAAACAAAATCCAGGCATTGTGAACTGTGCAGCAAACAAGAATATTCATCAGGTGATACTGACAGAGAATCCAATAGCAAAGGATTGATTCCCTGTATGGTCAAGAATGGCATGAACTTGGGGTACACCGGGCTCAGTTCAGTTTCTGGCCCCCTACTTGATGCTTTGCCTCAAGTGGCTACAACGGCTTGTCTATACTGAAGCATGACGTGAAGTTAGGAGACATTCTTGGTAAAAATGGTATACTAAGACTTTTTTAAAATAATGAACATGGGCCAGGCTCGGTGGCTTAGCCTGTACTCCCAGCACTTTGGAAGGCCGAGGCGAGTGGACTGACTGAGCTCCCAGGTTCGAGACCAGCCCGGGCAACTTGGTGAGACCTCATCTCTACAATTAACAAAAATTAGCTGGGCGTGGTAGTGCACGCCTATAGTTCCAGCTACTTGGAAAGCTGAGGCAAAAGAATCACCAGAGCCCAGCAGGTCGACGCTGGGGTGGCCTGGAGTGTGCTACTGCACTCCAGCCTGGGCAATGGAGTGAGACTCCAACACAAAAATAAAAATAAAAAAGGAAAGAAAGAAAAAGAACATGTATCAAATTTTACAAAGATTAAGAAAGATTTTTCATATTAAAATACAAAGACATTAACAACACTTAGTACTGAGTGGCAGGAACATGGTGGTAGCTTTCTTCTTTGTTCTTTTCTATATTTTAAAATACTTCCTCAAACATACATGCAGAGCACTCCACCACAAACTTTCAAGGTTTTTTCTCTAATGCTGGTTACTACACAGAACCCAACATGAAGTTCCACTCTGCACCTGCATTCCAAGAACCAGGGTTGGGGAGAAAAAGAGGTCTCATGGGACAGGCAGGTTGAAAACAAGAGTCTCATTTAACGGAACACTGAACCTGTCGTGAAGTACACTCATGCAAGAAGGGTACATTTCTGCTCAGGTACCTCTTGAGGACAATTGGAACGGCAATGGAGGGGTTCTTTCTCAGACCATCAATGATGTCAGCTGCTTTATCAGCATATATCCTCTGGAGTGCTTTGCGATGGATGACTTCTGACGTGCCCCCAAGGGTGTTGTCCAAGCGAAATTTGGCTTGTTCCTCAGCAGACAAGCGGGAAAGCTTCTTCTGTATTGCTTCCAGAACCCGGATTGTTGCCAGGTTGGTCTCTAAAACTACATCAAGCTAAAGAGAAGACAAAGTAGGGTGCTCAGGACTCACACCAGAATAAAGTAGTGGTCAGAAGAACAAGGCAGAGAGTTAAATTTCCTGGATCTGAATCCTGGCTCGGCTATACTGGCCATATTAGACTGTTTCCTTGTCAGTATGACAGGGATCACAGCACCTCCTGCTCTCCTAAGGTTGTTTTCTGGATTAAATTATCTGAATCACATAAAGTGGTTAATATAATGCCTGGAACATAAGAAATATACAACTAAAATGGGGTAGTGGTAGTCATTACCTCCATCACCACCACCACCACACTGTCCTTTGCTTAGGACTGCCAATCCTAGACCAGAGGGACCTAACAGGAAACTACTGATACTTTCCCCTGAACTTTCCTGGGTTGCTAAGATCTGTTACAAAAATAATAATCAAAACAATCCCAAAAAGACTGCTCAAGATGACAAATTAGTCTTCTGAATAATTTTTTTTTTTTTTGGCATAACCTGAAATATTTTACTATGCTCAAATGTGTAAATATTCAACAGCCTTGCTCCTCATCCACTAGTAATAAGAAGAGTGACTGTCGTACCTCAAGCAGGTCAATGCTATATCTGTGAAGAACGATTTGAATTCCTACTGAACTCCTGGCACTTATTTTCTGGCAGTGGCCTTGCCTGTCTTGGTTAAAGATATGACTGGCAACCTTTGAGTGTATTTTTTTCTTAGACTTAAAATCAGATTCTCTAAATGAGAAACAGAACATGACGTAAATAAGCAGTCTCAAGGATCTCCAACCAAATGTTTGCAGAAATATTCCCTAAGTTTTCTTGTTTTGGGACTGTGGTAGTAATTTTATCAATTATTTCTGGCCCACTTTGCTCTCCAATTATATACAAACAATGGACTCAACTTCATGGCTCCCCTATGATAGAATAGGACCATGTAACTAGTTCTGGAAAATGAGCTGTGATGAGGTAAGTGGAAGTCATATTTATTACTTCTAGTCTAGAGCATCTATGGGTGTGAGATCCTTCTGAGTTCTTTCCCTCCAGTGACTAGTAATATTCATGATGATGGCACTCTCTCAGCCTGGGTGCCCAAGTAATTCTGATGAGCAAAATCTTCTGTTAAACATCAGTGTACATGTAGAATGACAAAAACAAAACAAAAAACAACAAAAAAACCCACCATTTTTACAAGTCACTGAGTTGTGGAGTTGTTTGTACTGCAGCATTACTAACTTATCTTCAGACTAGCCCATCCCACCAAATCCTAAGCACGTGTACACACGAAACATCCTTCATTTCCACCTTGCAGTCACAGAGGGGAAATGAAGATGTACCTCTCATTTGTGGACATACAGACTGAGAAAAAACAGGAATGTCCTGTTGAAGAGATGGCAAGCTCTACTTTCTAGTTCATTATCTAGCTTTATGAAACACAGGTAACAAAGAAATGCATTTTTTTAGTTTTGTATGTCTCCCCATGGAAGTTAACACCTGTCATGATTTAGTTTTCTGCGATGGCTGAAAGCCCTCATAAATGCTGGAGCAAAGACAGCCAACCACCTGCCAGTGGCCAGGCAGCATGTGGCTCTTCATTAAAAACACATCAGAAGGGCTGTAATCTCAGCATGTTGGGAGACTGAGCCAAGAGGATTGCCTAAGCCCAGGGGTTCAAGACCAGCCTGGGCAACTTGGCAAGACCGCGTCTCTACAATAAATCAAAAAATTAGCCAGGTGTGGTGGCATGTGCCTGTAGTTCCAGCAACTTGGAAGGCTGAGGCGAAAGGATTGCCAGAGCCCAGCAGATCACGGCTGCGGTAGCTTTAAGTGTTCCACTGCATTTCAGCCTGGGCAACAGAATGAAACTCTGACTCAAAAAAATAAGTAAAATAAAATAAAAACACACCAGAAACAGCTTAAGTAAGTATGAAGGAAGAAAACTGGCAAAGAGCTAAAGCAGTATGGACTTAAAGAGTAGGCTGGGTGCAGTGGCTCACACCTGTAATCCTAGCACTTTGGGAGGCCAAGGTGGGAGGATTGCTTGAGCCCAGGAGTTCAAGACAAGCTGAAGCAACATAATGAGACCTCACTTCTATAAAAAAATAAAAAATACTGCCAGGTGTGGTGCCATACGCCTATAGTTCTAGCTACTTGGGAGGCTGAGACAGGAGAATCATTTGAGTTCAGAAGATCGAGGCTGCAGTGAGCTAGGCTCATGCCACTAAACTACAGCCTGGGTGACAGAGTAGAATCCTATCTCCAAAAAAAAAAAAAAAAAGAAAGAAAGAAAAGTAAAGTAAAACATCTCCCATCCATATGAATAAGCAAAGCCAGTCAGTCAATTTAATGTAACGGACACATTAAACAGAGATGCATGTCATTTTACCTCTTTAGAAAAACTAGACTTCCCTTTCTGATAATGTTATCAGTAAACTAGACATACAAACACATTGGGGATTCTAAGCCCACTTTCACACGCCCCCTCCTAATATAGGGCCCTCCACGAGCTCATTTATTCACTCCACTCTTCCCTTCCCAACTATTTTAAAATGAAGTCCTCAATGTAACTTTCTTTCAAAAGGAGCCAAATCAATACCAGAAATAGGAGAATTCCGGTTCTCACAGCAGAGCTGATTTGCTAATCATGTCAAGATACCTTGATCTGACAATGAATCATTTAAAAACAGCTTCGAGAAAGCCCTATAGGCCAGCCTTAAGATACTGATTTTCTACACCAAGTAAAACACAACAATCCTTAAAATGCCACTGAAAATCCAAAGGATTATTATCCAGTCATCAATGAACAATTTCAGTTAAAAGGGCCAGAGTGTCTTAGATAAGTCAGATTTGCCATATAAAAATATACAAATGCATAAAGCATGTAAGTACCACAACCAGCATTTACCACTGAAGAACGTGAACCTCTGGCTCTTCTGTCTTAAAAAGCCAGCACTTTCAGACAGATACTGCAGACAGTCTTTCATTTAGCGTCTCACATTTCCCCAAACTTCAAATGACAAAGGAGCGTGTACCTCAAAGCGTTCATCTTCACAACGATAAATATGTTCTTCATACTGAGTCTTTTTGGAACTAACAAAGGTGGAGTCCTCAGACCACGAAGGGAAGGAAACCCAGGTATCATTTAAAACCTTTGGGCAGAAGAAGAGAGACTGAAATAAAGGCCTAAAAAAGCTTTTGGGGATTAAGCATTCTCAATTAAAAGGTAGACAGAACTCTAGGGGAGGGAGAAACAGCAAACATTACCTCACAGATTTCACCTTTAGAAAGTTTACAAAAGGGGATTAATAAAGGAAGGGTTCTGAATATATGGGGAAAACATTTTCTTGATTTCATCAATCATGCTAAGTTCTCGATCTCTGGTCCCACCACCCTCTCTGGAGAAAGCTGAGGACCCAAGGCTGATGCTTACTAGGAAAGGTCTTACCTCTTTACAGAGAGGCGTCCGTCCTGTACACTTGGGCTGCTGGTAGCTCTTTGGTAGGGCTCGATAGCTGGAGCCCAATCGTTTACAAGAGGCGTAATCTATCTCCATGGCAATGCCCTCTGTGGCTCGTTCTTTTGGGAAGGTTTCCAGATGTACAGACTCCTTATAGCCCAGAAAGTTTTTAAACCAATTAAACAATTCGGGGAATTTCCTGAAGAATCAAAGCAGAAAATGGTAAGCAACTAGAAGCATGAGGCAGCTATCCTGAGGTATGAGCACCACCATTTGGTTCGGGGCTAGAAATCTGCTGCCAGGGACAAATGACCGCCCGCCTAAGCACTGCTTCTAAGCATTTGGTTTCCCCTGTTCTTATAGAATACTCTCAGATCAGTGAAAATGGTGAAAAAACAACTGCACTGAACCTAGGCAATAACCAGTCATTCTTTTGATTGAGAATATTGCTTTAATGCCCACATAATTCCTAGGTTGTCAAATGCAGTCAAGATTCTAGAACTCTGGGAGAGATCTGTCTCTACAGATATCCAGCACCAGTCAGAAGATCAGGAGATCACTGGTCTTGGCCATTAGTCCACAGATACATCAATCCCTTGTCTATTTTCTCATCCCTCGAGCTGGACTAGAAGACTTCTCAGGACTCTTGGCACTAACATTTATGTCAATGGACCAACCTCAATTAAATTAACTTTGTCTATCATCTACTCTCCAAACATGCATCAGGACTAAGCCCCTCATTTCACTTACCCCAGGAAAGGAGACACTAGTTGCACAAGCTCAGCCCGTGAGATCACCTCTTGGTTAAAAATAACAAGACAGCGCAGGAAATTTTCATAGGCCTCTGCACTCCGAAGAGCCTTCCGGACCTTATGGAGACCACCAGAAGACAATGGTTAAGGGGAGAATTGAGATTGTGGATTACTTTTTTAAAATTGGAGAAACTTAAACTGATACTTGATAGTGAAAAATCTATATTAGTTTTTTTAGACATGATAACAATTTTGTTTGAAAAAAGAAACTTACTGAGATATTTATGGATGAAATAATATGTAGGATTTGTCTCCCAAGCCTAGAACAAGTAGTTGGGTGAGAGTACATATGAAGTAAGTATGCTGGCAAGGAGCTGGGAATTGCTGCAGATGGATAGTGACAATGCAAGGGGTCCTTTAACTGTTCTCTTTAATTTTATATATTATGCTTAAATTTTTCTATAGTAAAATAACAAATGAGTTCCTGGAGTATACCATCTCATGTACTTCAGACCACATCAGTGTTTCCCAAGCTTTTGTTGCCTCTCCTAACAGATGTTTGTTTTTTTTTTTGAGTTGGAGTCTCACTCCTTCACCTAGGCTGGAGTACAGCGGCACGCATGCTCATGGCCACCCCAGTGTCAACCTGCTGGGCTCCGGTGATCCTTCCACCTCAGCCTTCTGAGTAGCCAGAACTATAGATATGTGCTACCATGCCTGGCTATTTCTTATTTTACTGTAGAGACGAGGTCTCACCAAGTTGCTCGGGCAGGTCTTGAACCCGAGGGCTCAGGCATTCCACTTGCCTCAGCCTCCCAAAGTGCTGGGATTACCGGCTGAGCAACTGAGCCCGGCCCTAACAGATGTTTACAGCAAGAATCTTTGTCAACACTGTTTCAAACTGTGGAATTCTTGAATAATGGCCTCTTAAAATAAGATACTTCTATCCTCTGACATGGTCCTGGTCCTTTTCCTTCCTCTATTTACAATATTGAGCATTTTAATATCCAAAAACGTATAAAAATGTTCAAGGGCGCAGACAAAGTAAAACTAGTGGATGACCAATCTGGAGTTTTAGTTACAAAAGTAAATATTTCACGTTGTAGTCCTTTGGTGGGGACTGCAGACCATCACCAAACCAAGTAGCTTATCAGTAATTCCTGCTCCAGATTTCTGTGTACTTTTTATAACTGCATCAGTAGATACTATATAGAATATAAACTTTTAAAGAGCACTACAACTTTTATACTATACACCCTATTTACCTTTAATTTTTATTAGCTTTTAAACATACACAAAAGTAGACAAGTCTAATGAATGAATCCTATGTACTCTCACCCAGCTTCAATGATCAACATACAATAAATTTTGATTCCTCTATGTCCATTTGCCCGACTGAATCTTAAAGCAAATTCCAGATATTTCATCTATATCTAGTATGTATTCCCAAGAAAAAGTACTCCTAAAAAAATACCATTACTCTTCAAAATTAACTTATTTTCAAAAGACTCCTTAACAGCATCTAATATTGAGTCTGTGCTAAGTTCAACTGTCTAATGCATGTCTTTTAAAAGTTTGTTTCTAAAATCAGAATCCAAGCAAAGTCTGCATGTCACATTTGTATATCTGTCTAATTCTTATTTAATCTCTCTAACAGTTCCCTCTCCCCATCCTTTTCTTGCCGTTTAATGACTGTGACTTGAATTTCTACATTTACTTAAAAATACCAAGATCTCAGATATGATTCCAATCACAGCCATGGACTCTTGATTTTTTGCAGGACTCTCTTGCAAAAGGCTCACACAGGCACAGCAGAAAAAGAGATCAGGAGGTCCCAATCATGAACATGTTAAATCATTCGCCTTTATGCAAAACCCCAGAGGTACAAGATAGAGTAAATCACCACAGATCGATCCAGGCTGGTTTCTGTCAGTGAAAAGTCCAACAGTTGCCAGCTACCCTAATCAAAGATGGCTGCTAATCACCAGGTCAACTCCCAGGAGGAAGTCAAACAGTCTGTGTGGCCAAACTAAGGAACCACACAACACCATTTACACCAATCATCTCAACTTGGCTGCTCATTAGAATCACCTGGGGAGCTTTGAAAACACAAGTACATCAGAATTCTCAGGAATGCTATGTATGTGCATACCACAAAAACGTATCACAACAGTTAGAAGATTATAAGCCGCCGGGCTTGGTGGCTCAGCCTCTAATCCCACGCCTTTGGGAGGCTGAGGTGAGTGGATTGCCTGAGCCCGTGGGTTCGAGACCCGCCTGGGCAACTTGGCGAGACCTCATCTCTCCAATAAATCAAAAACCAGCCAGGTGTGGTAGCGCGCGCCTGCAGTTCCAGCTACTTGGAAGGCCGAAGCGGAAGGATTGCCGGAGCCCAGCAGGTCGAGGCTGCGGTGGTCGAGAGCGGCTACTGCACTCCAGTCTGGGTGACTGAGTGAGACTCCAACTCAAAAAAAAAAAAAAAAAAAAAAAAAAAAAAAATGTCTAATTTAAAACCCCCAAAACGAAAAAAATGGGGCCCCGCCCCCCCCGTGCCACAACAAATG
>CAUYQG010123340.1:0-27501 GCA_963574415.1 Tarsius wallacei | reverse complement strand
CACGCCCGGCTAATTTTTTTGATTTATTGTAGAGATGAGGTTTCGCCTGCCCAGGCGGGTCTCGAACCCGCGGGCTCAGGCAATTCACTCACCTCAGCCTCCCAAGGCGCGGGATTACAGGCTGAGCCACCGAGCCCGGCTGAGACCATTATTTAATTCATTAAGCCTTGGAGTTAGGAGTTTATGTGTTACTGCAGCACAGTTTGGTGTATGTTGAGTAATATAAAAGCCACAGCAAATTAATACCAGAATCTCACTGCGCATTAACTATGTAGATGATGTGTGCTTAAATTAGCCATTTAGTAGGCTCAATCAGTCTCAACTTTTCTTTGTCTTCATGAGGTTGCAAATTATAGAAATTGCCTATGAAAGATAAGATATATACAAAATGTACAAAACTGAGATTTTTTTCTGTCGTCCTCAGGTTTTAGGTTTCTACAGTTTTCAGGCAAGGGAAATACCAATTGACACCAAAATATGATTAATTCCAAACTGGGTGTTTATATATTACACATTACTTATTGTATAACTACATTTGAAATAATTATAGCATAACTTAGGATATTATGTAAATTTTCTGAAATGCATGAAAATATCTTTCTCAAATCTATTTAATGACAGCAATAACTACATTTTGTTCATCAGGTAATTTCCTAACTGGACAAAAAAAGGTTAAATCTGTCAATATCTTACGTTGCCGTCCAATTAGGTAATTATGTTCAGTTGCATTACTATGTTCTCCTAAGTATAATCTTATACTCTTTTTGAAAAGCAATTCTTTTGCAAATAGGTATATTGAAGGCACAAGAAGATCAAAGCAGATGATTAGGATATGTAGCAAGACTGTAACAAAATGTTGTGGGTTTGGGAATTATCTCATATGTTAGAGGAAGCTAATGGGTGTAGAGTTTGCCCTAATTTTTTATCATTTTAACTTCAGAAGATCATGTAATCAACCACTGATTTATTAATGAATTCATCTATTGATCCTTTTGATTTTTTTTAGTATCTGCTAAGATGATACTGTAATTCATTTATAAGGCTATAAGCTTTGGAGAGAGATTGACACCTGCATTTCAAACTCAGCTTCCCTTATTACCAACAGATAAGTTGGACAAACATTACCTCTCTGACCCTTAATCAGGTATAAGCATGATAATAATGTCTACACTTAAGGATTATTGTGAAAATTAGAAAAAATGTACATCAAATACTTGGTATGTTATAGCCATTCAACTGATGGTTATAGAAACTGTTATCTTCCAGAAGCTGGATGCAAAGATGAAGGTCACTTAACACCTTCCTCCAAATAACTGAAATAGAGGCAAATAACTGTGATGCAGAATAGAGTTATGAACAAGCCGTGGATCAGAGAGAAGAGAACAATTTAGTCTTTGAGAGAGACATAAAGCAGCCACATGATCGGTGACATTTGAAGTGGTTTAGTAAGAGTGAATTGGTTGTCTAAAAGAGGATACATTTTAACTAGGAGCAATACATATAGTTATAGGAAGTATGAAAAAATAGAGAGAATAAAAGAAACCTCAAGTAATTTGGTTGATCTCTAACACAGGGCTTTTAAAAACTCTCCCTTCTTCCCCATTCTGTTCTTTCAAGATCCCAGTGTAACATCATTGGGTCTATAAATACTTTTCTAATATGTATTATCCCCCCAAATCACCCACTCTTTCTCTCATGCTTCTACTGAGTGCAATAGATATACCCCCAATACATAGTCTCTACCACTTTTGTAACGTTTTGTTTGTTTTTTCTCTCTGCTAGGCTATAAATTTCACAAACACAGTAACCATGACATTTATCATTATATCTTTGCCATTTAAAAGAATAAATATTAAGTAATTATAATAAAGATTTCTTGAATGAATGAATAAATGGTGGGTCAAGGTTAGAAGACTAAAAGCCTGAGTAAATTTGCTAAGAAAGATATTTTCTGCTTTTTTTTTTCTGTTGGTTACAAAGAGATAGAGAGAAGGATGAATTGAGGAACCAAGAGAATAAATGATAGGGTATCATAATTGTCTAAGACAAGAGCTCATGGAGAGTGGTGGAGACTGAGGTAAAGAGATATATTTATGACTTCAAATGGACAAATCTTGGGAGTTGTTTGGTAATGGACATAATTTAAATTCCTGTTACAGGAGATTGTTTGGAGAAATGTTTCATTTTCAACACATTGAGTTTGAAGCTTTTGTGGAACACCTGTCAATAAGCAGTTGTAAATATTTTATAGAAAAACAGAAGAGTAGCTAGTATTGGAGAGAGAAATTTGGAGACATAGGTGAGAGTAAAACTATAAAGATGGTTGAGTCCACTAAAATAAAGTATGTAGACAGAAAAAAAGGCAGTCAAGGAAAGAGCTGTGAAGAATATCAACATTTAGGGAGTGAAAGGAGGTCAAGCATGGTGGCTCACACTTGGAATTCCAGCAATCTGGGAGCCCAAAGCAGGAGGATCATTTGAGGCCAGAGTTTGAGACCAGCCTGAGCAGGTGAGATCCCACATCTCTCCAAAAATAATAAATAAATAACATAAAGGAAATCTTTTGTGATTCCTTTCTATAGCTAGAAGAGCATATTGGGAAAGAAAGAAGAAAACTTGGAAGATTTTGTGTAATTGGAGCTAAGTGAGTTTCAGGAAGGCAAGATCACTGAACAAAAATAAAAATAAAGTGATATGAATTTTAAACATTTTCTGCAGTGAGCAACTAAGTTTATGGTGGCCTTAATCACCACATTTCTTGCAGTTGAAAGGAAAAGTCAGTTAAAAATGAATTAGTAGACAGTTGTTCAGAAAGGGAGTATTGTGAATAGAGACTCTTCTTTCTAGAATATTCTGACCAGAAGGATGAAGATAGGGTAATTATTAAAAGATCAGGCTGGGTCAGATGTGGATCATTTTAGTATGTGAGAGACTTGACCGTAATTATGGCCTAAGGGAAAAAGGGAGGCAAAGTTCTGAAGTTCTCCATATATCTGAAGGAGTATGAAAGAGAATTGTACAATCAACATTGGTCATAATATGGTGTCTCTGCCTGTAATTGTTTAGGGCATTGATTTGGGGAGATGGCTCACATTTTCAGCATTTATTGCAGATGTACTATGTGACTAGCTCTGAGATAGGTGCTTTCACATTTGCATCAAAATGTAATCTGAACATAGGTCTTCTATCCCAAAGAGAAATTTGAACGGTGAGATTGGAAGGCAAATATGGGCATAAACTTCAGAAAGAAAACAATTCCGAATGTCTGCAGATTAAACCAGCTAGGGCTGTTTCTTGGCCTAGGAGTAGGCTGTCCCATCTTCCAGTGTTAGGAAATGATGCCTCCTATGTGATTGGGGTGTTTTTAGGGTGGTGGTGGTGAAGGGAATGCTCACATTTTGTTGCCAGAGGTCACAATAATGGCGTCTGCTTTTAAGATTTAGACCGATCAGCTCTGGAAACCTGAGCTGTCAACATTAGCAGCCTAAAACTAGAAAGCAAGTTCATACTCGCAAGGTGTATTATAAAACACAGACATCAATGAATGATATGTGTACCATAAAGATGAAGACCAATCTTTCTCATTCCTGGATTGTAATTCTTCCCAAGAGGTCATAGTCATCTTCATATCAGCTCTTGTTTCAACGTGAAATTAGGAAGTTCTAACTTATATGGGAAAATTTCACTATGGTCATGTTGGAACAGTAAGAAACATTGATACATTTTATCTTCTACCCTTTGGAAAAGAATTAAAACAGTCATTAGATGAGTATCCTATTTCCTAAACAGTGTTTGAATAACACAGATTCTTCTCATTTCAACTTTTACTTTTCAATAGTCTATGTAAGGTGAATAATTTATTTTAGCTTATTGAGCTTTACCTTGCCATATTTGTTTATGTAATGGCTAATCTACAGGCTTGGTTTAATATCAACCAAAGAATGCTATATTTCTATTGACCTTCTACTCTTTCTGCATTTTTCCTTTGTTCCATTGCTTGGTTGTCCTCAGCAAGCATCTTCATCTATTTGCTCTCTTTAATACTACTGGTCTCATTTTTTTTTTCCCCCCTAGAACTAAATACTTAACCACTGTTAGGGAAAAAAGTTTCCTCTCCATGTTTAGGCTCAGTGATTAGGACATCTACATTAATCTAACATAAGATGACTAGCAAGAGAAAACAACACCCAAAGTTTATTCACATGCCTATGGGAGCACACAAAAGAAGTGACTCACTAAGTGACTAAACTCATGGGCTTACATAACTAACTTAAAAGAAAAAGGGAGGGGAGAGAAAAGACTTCTAAGGGAAGAAAACATGAGTTTCTTTAGAAAGACAAATGAATTTTTAGGGGGAACAAATGGGAGATAAGAAAGGTTGTTATAATATTTGTTTATGCAGGTGCAAATGGTCTTTTCCCATCATTGTTATGGGCATAAAACTCTCCCAGAGTGGGGATTTTATACTGAGTAAATTATTTTGGAAGTTTATTCTTTTATTTAGATAGAAATTTAGAAAAATATTCTTCACACCTAATCCTGTCATTCTAGACTCTTCTTCTGATCTAATTATTTTTCCCATCTGAAACTTGTCTCGAAGTTTCACAAATGAAGAGTCGGGCTACTTGATTGCCTCATATCTTGTTGAACATGTCTTCCAGTTTGGAGAATATGCCAATCCAGTTATACAGTTCTGTCTCAGTTCAGGAGGTGGCAGTACAGATTGGTGTAGAAGCTAGGCTTTTACAAAATGCAAGCAATCGTCATTTAATGCAAGGCATTTCTATAGAAACAAAAGAAACACAAAGATTAATGATTAAAAAGACCATAGACCCAGCTTTTTGTTTTGTTTTGCTTTGTTTTGTTTTGATTTCTTTGACTCCAGAACTCAATAAATTGAGAGTATTTCTCGATATTGGGTCCATTGTTTCTTTAGGTGATGGAATGAGAATAGTAGAGGCAGTGGCATGGTTATTTCCTGGAGCCAAATAGGCAAATACAAGTTTTTTTCCCATCAAAATTTTTAGTGGTCTACACTTGATGATGATAAGTACTTTGAAATTATATCAAGACACCCAACTTCAGTTTGCAGGGCTTCAGGAAAAGAGCATTTTTAGTTCTTAGGACAAGTCAGGAGGGTGAGAAAAAATTAGAAATGGTAATTACTGACAAAATACAGGAGGATTCCGTTTACAAAGAGGTGAAAATATCTCAGAGAAAATGATCACTAGACTCTGATAATCCACAAAGCTGGGTTACAGTTTTTCATAGAAACACGAAATTTCTCTCTGCAATCATCCTCATTTTGATATAAAAGATACTTCAGGTACAATTACTCTTCTTTACAAAATAAGTCTAAGCTTATGGTATGACCATTTACATAAATGTAGCATGAATGGCAATTGTCCACATATGTCTTTTAATGTTTGTTTTGCTATAACTTGTATAAAGAATCTCAGATTAAACTTTTAAAACTCTTTTTAGGCTGGGAAGTCAAGTCAAGAACTCATTATCAGATGTCCCTTGTAGCATCATATATTTGGGTTAATTCCTCTCCTCTTGACATCCCTCAAATATTTTAAGTTTCCTGAGTCTACCAGAAAGTGACCTCCCTTACTCATCTGAAATACTAGAAACCTATAACTCAGATACTAAGGCAGTTTTTCCAAGAAGGATTTGTAAACATTGGCTTTGTAAATTTAACCTTAGTTCCTTAAAACTGTCTGGCTTAATCTGATTCTATACCAATTATTCTCAACTATGATATTTCAAGTTAAAGACATGGTGATATAATCAATGTTTTTAATTATGTCCTGTGTTGTGGTTTGAATGTGTCTCCAAATTCATGTATATTAGAAACTTGATTCCCAATGTGGTGGTGTTGGGAGGTGAGACTGAATGGAAATGCTTGGGTCATGAGGGAACCACCATCATAAATAGATTAATGCCGTTATCATATAAGTGGGTTTGCTCCCCCTCTTGGCTTCCTGTCTCTCTTATCATCTTTTTGTCTTTTATCATGAGATGACATAGTGAGAAGGCCCTTGCAAGATGCCAGACCCTTGATCTTGGACTTCTCAGCTTCCAGAACTGTGAGGAAATGAATTTTTACTCTTTGTAAATTACTCAGTCTCAGGTATTCTGTTATAGCAGAACAAAACACATTACGATATCTTGTTATAAGAAGGACAGAGTCTTACAGAATTTATGCAAATAACCTCATTTATATGAAAATTAAAAAATGCAATAAGAGTTTATAAATTTCGAAAGGATTAAGTAAAGAGAAAAAGATAAATGCTTCAATTTTGTTTACAAAGCTATAATCTACTAAATTGCATTGATTTCTAGGTAGCTTAAGAGAAAACAGAACGTAGTTACTCATATCCAGAAAATAAAATACTAAAGAACCAACAATATTCTGAACAAGAGTCATACAAAAAATTTTTCATCAGTTCATTCAGTCTCATGTAATTAATTATTTTTCTCGTTTATCTTGAGTTAGTGGCTTTATGAACTATCAGCATCTCCATTGCGTCTTGAAACTTTTTCTTAGGTCATTGGTATAATCTTAAAGTTTTTAAGTGATGTCATCAGAAACCTGGATCCAAGAGTAACTATCACAGTCTCTGAGACAGTCTCTTTAGTTGACTAAAAAAAAGCACCATGACAGGTACCATGACCATGGTTAAGGATTTGATGAGAGTTCATTATAATCCAATTAACAAGGAAATTTTGTTGTCTCTGTGACATACAACATTTGAAAGAAATTACTGGAATTATGACTGATAACAGGCCATATCATGGGCAGCAAAGACATTGTTAAATTTTTATGATGCTTATATATTTTTTGAAATACCTTTATTTGCAACATATATTCATATAAATATAATCTAGGGAAGGTATCTCTTCTTATTTGGCAATGCTTTCTGTGCAATTTAGCACTTCAAATAAACCTAATTAGTTTAGTACATCTCCTTTTATAAGGTGAAAGAACAAATCCTTCAGAGTTTCCAGGGATGCACTCAGAAATCTCAAAGTCTGTCTGAGAACAAAAAGATTTTATTTAGAATTTGGTCTTGGTAAGTTGTCAAAAATATTAAATGGTTTGAGAACTGACTCAGTAAGATCACACATCACTATGAAACAATACTTATTTTACAACAGTGACAATGAAAATGTTAAAAGTAAATATACGTGGTAGCATGGTTGTAAAAATAAAAATTTAAGTTCTTTTAACATTGAGAATATTTGATTTTCTTGTATTGATTCTCTAAGATTGATTCTCTTCGATAATTAATGGTGTGATAAAGAGAACATAAAACACAGGAAATTATGATAAGATAGAATCTCTGTTTCCTAGGTGGATTATTCAAAAGGTAAAGAAAAACCTTTTCCAATCTTATATAAAAAACAGATCAATAATCTAAGAAAATTCTGCCCTTTTGACAGAGGAAAAAAAATCAAATTTGCTTTTGCATCAGTATAATATTGTTATTAAAGCTCATTTAAAAACCTTACAATAAACCTATTCAGTCTTGACCCTTTCTGTCCTCATTCTTATACTGGAATAACCTTTAAACAACCTCTGAAAAACTACTTTAGGTTGCTTTTAGTCTCCCCTTTTTCTTAACAAAAGCATTTCTTAAATACTTTGTAGATATAATTTTTTCCATCATTCTTATTATTCCTAGTAGTTTCATTTACATATATTGATTAGAATTCTTAACTCTTAATAGCCTTAATTTCCAGACAAAATAATGAAGTAGATATTTGTGATCTGTCTTAAAGCAGCAGTCTTTAGTAGGCCAGAAAATATATAAATACAGCATTTTTTAACTTCTGGAGGCATATGCTTCTTTATAGTTAAATTTCTCAGTGTGGAAAAAAGTGTTTATTAATAGACTCAAATATCTTCAGTTTATTAGTAAAAATTAAAAGCTAAAAGTGTAAGTACTCAAATTTATGTTTAGTAATGAATATTTTAGTATTTTATCTCATATAGAAATGATGTAGATTATTAATATCTATCATTTAACTTAACTATGTGTAACTTTAAGGTTTCAAGTCACCAAAAAGACTTGAAGATGGCTTCTAAGCAGATGTATTATAAAACACAATTATTATTGAAATAAAGTCAACCGGAACAAAGACTTAATTTGATTTAAATCAAATCTACAAGTTTAAGACTCTTGAACATCTAATAAACATTTGCTTGCCCGGCTAGTAAACCCATATAGAACAAAAATTATATGTCTACATTATATTTACTGTTGACAACTCTGAACAAATGCTTGTTCTGATTAAACCAATAATACCAAATTAGCCTTATTTACCAAAGGTTTTGCCAAACTGTATGAACTTGAAAAACATTTGAATTATTTTTTATATTTCTGAGAGTTTTAGAAATTTATAAATGTGTTTTTAAGCATAGACAATTAGGTGGAAGAAAGAAGAAATTATTTATGCTGAGAGTCTGCAGTTTTTGTAGACGAATGTTGAAACCTAGTTGAGAAGATTGTGCAGAGGAGCTTGATTGAGGAAGCTGAGCCCTACGGCAATTACTATTTAAGTTTTTTTCTCTTAAATGCAATCAGTCCTTTTTTCAATGTCTTTGTTCTTAATAGTATCTGTAAGTATCTTTATAGTATCTGCAAGGAAGACTTTGTGATTAGTAAAAAAAAAGAATGGGTTTTGTGTTACTCCTAAAATTGTATTTATGTTTTTCCAAAGACTCAATTTATAAGGTGAGAATTATAGATTTTAGTTCCTTCTTTTTCTTATTTGCAAGCTATTTTCAAAGAACTGAGTGGCGGCATCAATAATAACATTGACTTGCCTATCAACCACAATTAAAAGCAATTGTTTCTTTACACCAGAAAGAAGATTTCTAACTAAGGTAAAAATCAAAAGATTTCTTTTATTCTAGGGCTTCTGAATTTAGAGCTGTGTGCCTTTGAAGCGTGTGTACTAATCATTTGACAAAGGCTTTGGGGTTTATTCCCGCCTTATAAATATTCAGTTCTGCTTTAGCCCAATTAGCTTTCAGAAGGAAGCCTTCTAAAATATCCCCTATCAGGTCCTGAGTATTATCCTCCAAATGGGCCAACTTCTGATTATTTACAGGCAAGCCTAGAAGAGGATCTGGCCATTTGTTATGTTGGTGAGGGAGATTTTCCTTTCAGAGGGCCATCTGGCTTGTTGCATGACTACAGAATAACTGTGGGTGGGAGGGTTTATGGTTGGTGTGGATTTTAATTTTTGTTGAAAATTTGATTTCTGCTATTTGATTTTATCTAGAGATTCTTTTAAGCTTGCCATAGTACTTTTGTCTTTCTTTTGATCTGATATTTGCATAGGTACAATTAGTGTGTTTGTTTGGGGTGAGAATTCTCTAAAAATCCTTTTAAATATAAAAGTTTTTTTTAAATCAAAGGGTCTGTCATCTGGCCATTGAGGATTTAGGTTCTCCAAAAGTAGTATACCTGTTCCAAAACATGATTCATAAAACAATAAGCCTTTCTTATGTTTTAACAATGGACACAAGAGGCATCCCCAATAAGGGTGGACAACATGCATCTCCTGTAATCCAAAGTCACTTCCAAAGATGACTAAAATGAAATAGAATTAGATGAACCCCCTGAAAGATGGTAAGGGTCGGTAGAATGTCAACCATAAATGGGATACCAAGCTAACTATAAATTCTTGGGGTCCCCAGTCTGAGCTGGCACTGACAATCTATAGCCTCTCACAGGCAAAAAAGAAGGGAGAGAACTCTCTCAAAAAATCCAAGCCATGCTTCTAGAACGCAAAACAAGACAAACAGGACACAATGACTATCCCTCGGAGGGAAAGGATCTATAACAAGAGTATTCAACCTAGAGTCACAATTCCCAAAGAACTATTTCCTATGAGTATTTTTTCCTGCTAATCTAAATTTGGGAAAGAAAAGACAAGGGCGAGCTCTTCTTGCCCTCATCCACTTGGGCATGGAGCAGAGATCAGGGAGTCTGACTGGTAAGAAAATTTGCCTTTGCTGGCTGGGACAGAGATCCTGAGATCCCAGGTGCAGCCTTCAGAGTAACTGAGGAGTCCCAACTATCCCATTTTTAGTGCCAAACTATTGGGGAGAATAAACTATTCTTCTACTCACTTAGGCTCATCACTTGGAAGCCTCTAGATTAAACTAAAAAAAAAAAAAAATTGACAAAAGAAATAGAAACCAAAGCTTATTTACGTACACATATGGAAGCACACAAAAGAAGAGGTTCTCAAGATGGGTAAAGTTCGGGACTTATTTTCCTAATTTAAAAGGAAAAAAATGGAGGTGGGGGGAGAAAAGACTTCTATGAGAACACACAGGTTTCTTTAGGAAAGACAAACGGATTGTTAGGGGGAATATGAAAGATAAGAGAGTTTGTGATAATGTTTGTTTATGCAGGTGCAAGTGGTCTTTTTCCACCTTCTTCATGGCCATAAAACTCCCTCAGAGGGGCACGCATGATGGTTGAATTCTTCTGAAAGTCTCTGCTTTTAGGAAGATAAGGAGAGTTCAGAGAAAGCCTTCACAATGGAAGGCCTTCACTTAGAACCCTCTACCACAGTCCCATTGCAGCTACTATCCACTTTAATTTCCAGCTTTGCCCTGCTGTATAAGACACGATTCCTGATAGTCTTGGGACTAGTGACAGTGGTGCTTCTATCAAATATCACTTATGCCATGGATTTTTTTAAACCACAGGGTAGTTGAAGTAGGTAAGTGCTTTAGTTGTGTTTATTTATTTTTAAGCCATTATGTGGTATAGGAAAAACATGAAAGAAATCAGAAACCCTTGCTGACATTTCAGTTTCTCACAAAGCTGTGTGATCTTGAGTCTCTTCTTTGAAACTTGTTTTTTTTATCTTATGTGAAATAATACTAATCATCGTCTTATAGGATTGATGAGATATAATGAGATAAGGAAGATGAAAGAGTGTGGCAGCCGAGCCTAAATCTAGTTGAACTCAACTTCCCATGATGACAACAGACTAACCCACTTATGTTTTTCCTGGCCTTCATTAAATTCTTCTCTTACTTTTAACATAGATTTAATCATAGTAAAGATGCAATAGTGTATTCTACTCATTTTCACTAAACACTATCTGATATACCTTTATACTACACTAGCGCCATGTTATCTCTCTTAAGGTCACTGTGCCATGCTGTTACTAAAAGTCAGTCAAGTGGAATCACACAGTCATTTGCAAGCACTAGATATTTGTTTGGCAAGGTGGAAGCTTATACTTTTAGATCATAAATTAATGGCTAAGTTAATCTTCCTTTTTTAATTAAGAAAAGTCAACCAAGCGTAAATGTTGATTAAACAGATGATGGTACCAAAAGCAGCATATAGATAAAATATGTTACACAAATTACTTAACCGGTATCTTTCTGTGAAGAAGAAAGAAGAAAGCAAGGTGACCAAATTATGTAGGCATAAAATCTAATAAAACAATTTTTACCTCAACCACATCTGTATTTTTTTGCATAAATTATCTGTTGAAATTTTTCCACAATCCACTTATTTTTCCCATCACCTTTTATGTATGTAAATGTTGAGACAATACATGGCAGAGTGACAACTAAGCTCTTATAGGAGATACTGAGATTAAAGGTAAAAATGTAAAAGTAAAATTTCAAACTGCTTACATTATCTTGGGTGGAAATTTTCCTGTCTCTCTCAATCAATATTTCCTTGTCTTGGGAAAACCTTAGGGAACCAGTAGCCTTCTATAGGGTGTAAATTCATCTGCTGTTTCCCCAAAGAAGTTGTTTATTTTTAGAGAAAAATCAATGTTTTAAGTTGAGACTTTATCAGGTTAAAAGGCAGCTTAAACTCTGTGATGAAAATGCAGTCTCTCATTTGTACTCTCTATCCGTTTAAACTCAGGTATCTGTGAACCTCTGTAAATCTTTGCTTTTTTTCCTCTCACCTTCTGTTTATTGTCTAAGTGCTAAACATAAATTGAATTATTTAATGGGCTCTGACCTAAAGAAAAGAAATGGACCCCTTAAAAGAAAGGAGGTAGATTGTTTCTCTCAAAGAACAAAATAGCTTGCACTCTATTCATTTGGTATTCTACTCCATGTGGTAAGTGCTCTTTTCCTCTTACTTTCGCTGTTTATGTTCAAACATCTAAATGCATTTATCAGATTGCCTTTAGAGACTGCCTGTGAGGATAGGGATTTGCATTCACTTTCAAAGATCACAGCATCTTGGCATAGAAAACATTCACACTGCTACAAAAAGCAACAGTCTATACTTGAAATATACAAGTGTCACTTGAAATCTAAGCTCTTAAATAAGAAGGAGGACATCTGGGAATACTCCTTGTGCTCACCACACTCCTGCAGCCTGAAAATTTGCAGATTTTCTTAGCAAGTAAGCAAACAACGATGAAGTACAATAAAACCTCACTAATTCACTCTCCATTGATTTTAAAAATTATAAAACAACCCTCAAATACTGAAGTTTAGCTTAAAATCATTAATTACGAGTCGGGCTCGGTGGCTCAGCCTGTAATCCCACGCCTTGGGAGGCTGAGGTGAGTGGATTGCCTGAGCCCGCGGGTTCGAGACCCACCTGGGCAACTTGGCGAGACCTCATCTCTACAATAAATAAAAAAATTAGCCGGGCGTGGTAGTGCACGCCTGTAGTTCCAGCTACTTGGAAGGCTGAGGCGGAAGGATCGCTGGAGCCCAGCAGGTCGAGGCTGCGGTGGCCGGGAGCGGCCACTGCACTCCAGTCTGGGTGATGGAGTGAGACTCCAACTCAAAAAAAAAAAAAGAATCATTAATTACGTGATACCAATTTGGAAAATTTTAGAAAGTATGAGTAAGGAGCAAGTGGGCAATATCTTCAGAGGACTTTTGCAACATTTCTAAATCAAATAGCATACGGTATATTAAAGATTTATAATTCTGACTTGTTCATTATATGCAAGTAGAAGTCTCCTCCCTAGCCAGTCCCAGTAAGTTCATATTAATGAAGACTTTTATTGCACATTCAATTTTCAATCAAGGATACTATTTTCCAGATATTCATGTGACTTACTTCTTTACTATTCTTTATGTTTTTCCTCAGATACCACCTAGATAAAACAGCAACCCCACAGTCTCCAGGGCACAGTCTAGCTTTCACTCTGCCTTATTATTTTCTCCATATCTCTATTGATAAAGATCAAATGTCCACCCATTTGACATATTGTGTATTTATTTGTTTGTCTCTGGCCTTCCACTGGAGGGTAAACTTTATAAAAGCAGAGCATTTGCTGGTTTTGTGCATTCTTTTTTCAGTGCCTACAATAGTTCCTGGCACTTATAAGGTGCACAATAAATATTGGTGGAGTGAAGGAACAAATGGGATTTGCTTGACTCGACTGCAACAGATTGATTAAGGAAAAGACATAAGTGGATACATAACTAGTGGAATGTTAACACAATCAGAAAAGGGACCATTTCTTTTCATTTGGAGGTCTCAAATCTATTTGTTGTTGTTTTGGCTGGGCTTGAAATGTAGGCATTCAGCCAGGAGACTGCATGCTGACTAATGAGATAGAGATGCACATTTAGCCCAGCAATATTCATACATTCTGTATGCATTCATTTTTCTCTAGTGACATTTTAATATATTTTGGTGAAGATATTCTCAAGATAATGAAGATATGTCGAATGAGCATTGAAAGTGATGAGTCTTTTTTTCCATTATCAAAGACAAATACAGGTGTGTAATATATGCAGAACACTGAAAGTAGGGAAAGAAAATGAAAGAATCCAAAGTAATGAAAAGAAATTAAAGCTCTCCAATAACTGAAAGAAAGGCCAATCTGAAAACATAAATCTCTAGACTCAGCAAGGATTTATACTTATGAGAAGTGTGTGGACCAATAGCTTTCACAACGTGATTCATTTAAAAAAAAAAAAAGTCATTTCCATTGCCAAGTAGAGTTCATGGTTTAGTGAAAATTTCACCTTCAGTCTAATCACAAGAACCAAATTCTGGTCCTATATATCCTGCTATGAGGAACTGAACTATTCCTACCTTATTCATGAGAGTCTTAAGCATAATATCAAGGAAGGAAAGTCACAGCTAAAGTGAAATCTTGCTATTAACTGCATTAAGCCTTATGCTAGACTCTGAGATTTCCTTGTAACATTGACATAATATAAAGATCATAATAAAAGAGTGCTTTGATTTTTCCCAAGTGACCAAGAAAGACATCAATTCACTTATAACAGTCTTGATGGCCAAATCAAAAGGCATATGAAGCCGGGCTCGGTGGCTAAGCCTGTAATCCCTCGCCTGGGGAGGCTGAGGTGAGTGGATTGCCTGAGCCCGTGGGTTTGAGACCCGCCTGGGCAACTTGGCGAGACCTCATCTCTACAATAAATCAAAAATTAGCCGGGCGTGGTAGCGCGCGCCTGTAGTTCCAGCTACTTGGAAGGCTGAGGCGGAAGGATCGCCGGAGCCCAGCAGGTCGAGGCTGCAGTGGCCAGGAGAGGCCACTGCACTCCAGTCTGGGTGACAGAGTGAGACTCCAACTCAAAAAAATAATAATAATAAAAAGACTGTTTTCCCACAATGAGATACCACTAACTGCAGTAAGAATGACCATCATTAATAAAACAAACAATAACAGATGCTGGCGAGGATGCAGGAAAAAAGGAACACTTCTATACTGCTGATGGGAGTGCAAACTAGTATAACTTCTTTGGAAAACAGTGTGGCGATTTCTGAAAGAACTAGAAATTGACCTTCCATATGACCCAGCAATCCCCCTACTGGGAATATATCCAGGGGAACTCAAAACATTCTACAAAAACAATACTTGCATGTGCATGTTTATTGCAGCATTATTCACGATAGTAAAAACATGGAATCAACCATGCTGCCCATCGAAACTGGACTGGATTTAAAAAATGTGGTACATATACACAATGGAATATCATGCAGCCATAAAGAAGGACAAACACAGGGACTTTGCAGCAACTTGGATGAATTTAGAGGCTATCATACTCAGTGAGCTATCACAGAAACAAAGAACAGAGTACCATATGTTCTTACTCATAAGTGGAACAACTATCATAATACTATAAGAAAGGAATTGGCAGTAGTGGGCACACCTCATTAACAAGGGCACTTGCATAATGACCATTGGTCTACCTCACCCCGACTTGTACCCCACTCTTTAAAATAAAATAAAAAAATTTTAAGTCTGTTTTTTGAAGATTATCACAGGTTACTATGCACACCTGTATGGAAACAAACTTAATAACCTAAATGAAATGGAGGACTTTCTGACATCACACAACCTCCCAAGGTTGAAACAAGAAGACAGTGAGACACTAAATAGACCAATAACAACCCAAGAAA
Organism: Tarsius wallacei; assembly: GCA_963574415.1. Lineage (NCBI taxonomy): Eukaryota > Metazoa > Chordata > Mammalia > Primates > Tarsiidae > Tarsius > Tarsius wallacei. Next base: position 12,091 of record CAUYQG010123340.1, on the reverse strand, counting down.
TTGACTCTGTCATAAGAAAACTACCTACAAAACAAAAGCCCTGGACCAGTCAGCTTTCCAGCAGAATTCCATGAAATGTATCAAGAGGAGCTCATACCAGTCCTATTGAAAGTATTCCAGGCAATTGAGAAAGATGGAATTCTCCCCAAATCATTTTATGAAGCTAACATCACACTGATACCCAAACTGGGTAAAGATCCAACAAAAAAAGAGAACTACAGGCCAATATCCCTAATGAACACAGATGCAAAAACTATCAACAAGATTCTAGCAAATCGGATCCAACAACACATCTCAAAAATCATCCACCATGACTGAGTAGGCTTCATCCCCAGGATGCAGGGCTGGTTCAACATCTGCAAGACCATAAATGTAATTAAATATATCAACAGATATAAAAACAAGAACCACATGATTATATCATTAGATGCAGAAAAAGCTTTTGATAAAAACCCCTGAACACCTAGGTATAGAAGGAACATACCTCAAAATAGTAAGCTCCATTTATGATAAACCCACAGCTAGCATATTGCTAAATGGACAGAAACTGGAAACATTTTCCCTGAAAACCGAAACAAGACAAGGTTGCCCACTCCCAATCCTCTTGTTCAACATTGTGTTGGAAGTCCTAGCTAGAGTAATTAGACGAGAAAAGGAAATCAGGGGTATCCAAATACAAAAAGAGGAAGTTAAGTTATCCCTCTTTGCCAACGATATCCTATACCTCAAAAATCTAAGAGAATCTGTCAAAAACCTGTTTGCGCTGATAAAGGACTTTAGCAAAGTCTCAGGGTATAAAATAAATATGCAATATTTATAAATAAATAAAATAAATATGCTGCATTTTTATACATCAACAAGCAGGCAGAGAACCAAACAAAACGCACAATTTCATTTACAATAGCCACAAAAAAAATGAAATACCTTGTCATCTTCCTAACCAGAGAGGTGAAAGACTTTACAATGAAAACAACAAAACACTGCTGAAAGAAATCCAAGAAAACACAAACAAATGGAAAAATGTTCCATGCTCATAGATAGGAAGAATTAACATTGATAAGATGTCCGTCCTACTAAAGACAATCTACAGACTCAACAAAATGCCCGTTAAATTACCAACATCATTCCTCTCAGACCTGGAAAGGACAATAGAGAAATTCATATGGAAAAATGAATGACCAAAAAAAGCCAAAACAATTCTTAGCAAAAGAAATAAAGCAGGAGGTATCACAATTCCAGACTTCAAACTTTACTATAAGGCTACAGTAATCAAAACAGCCTGGTATTGATACAAGAACAGGACCAAAGGAACAGGACAGAGATTCCGGAAGTAAAACTTCAATTTCACAACCAACTCATCTTTGACAAAGCCTCCAACAACAACCACTAGGAAGAGGAGAACCTACTCAGTAAATGGTGCTGAGAAAACTGGCTGATCACATGCAGAAGACTGAAACAGGACCTCTACCTATCACCATACACAAAAATCAGCTCTAAATGGATCAGAGACCTAAACGTAAAACCTCAAACTATAAGAACCTTAGAAAATGCAGGAGACAACCTAATGAAAATTGTAACTGGCAACCAATTCCTGATCAAAACCCCAAGTAACCATACCATATGAGATAAAATAGACTAATGGGACCTCATCAAACTGAAAAGTTTCTGCAAAGCAAAAGAAACCATCAAGAGAGCAGGGAGACAGTCCATAGAATGGGAAAAAATATTTGCCAACTGTATAGCTAACAAAGGCCTAACTAACATCTAGGTTCTACAAGGAACTCAAACATGCCAAAAGGAAAAAAACAAACAGTCCTATTAAAAAGTAGGCAAAAGACATGAATAGACATTTCTCAAAAGAAAATATACAGGCAGCCAAAAGATACATGAAAAAGTACTCAGCCTCACTCATCATCACAGAAATGCAAACCAAACCCACACTGAGATACTACCTAACCCCAGTAAGAGTGGCGATCATGAATAAAACAAACAACAACAGATGCTGGCGAGGATGCGGAGATAAAGGAACACCTCTACACTGTTGGTAGGAATGCAAACTAGTGCAACCTCTCTAGAACACAGCGTAGTGATTTCTGAAAGAACTAGAAACTGGCCTTCCATTTGACCCAGCAATCCCCCTATTGGGAATATATCCAGAGGAACTCAAATCATTCTGCAAAAAAGATACCTGCATGTGCATGTTTATTGCAGTACTATTCACAACAGCAAAAACATGGAACCAACTGTGCTGCCCATTGAAACTGGACTGAATAAAAAAAGTGGTACATGTACACAATGAAATATTATGCAGCCATAAAGAAGGACAAACATATGGACTTTACAGCAACTTGAATGGACTCAGTGATCTATCACAGAAACAGAAAACTGAGTGCTACATGGTCTCAGTCATAAGTGGACCTTGATCAATTATCATAATACTATAAGAAAGGGATAGGCAGTAGTGAGAAACTGCCAGGGGAGGGGAGGCACACCTCATCAACAAGGGTACCTGCATAATGAACAATTGTATACATAACCCTGAATTGCACCCCACATCTTTAAAAAAAATTTTTAAGTCTGTTTTTCTAGGCCCAGATATTGAAGAAAAGCAAAAAATATATAGCTGTATCTCAAAAATAAGCAAAAAAAAAAAATTTTAAAAATGTAAAAATTAAGCTGAGAGGTTGCCTTGCTATGTTGTGTTGAGAGGACTCTAAACTTAGATAATAAGATAATACTTCTTCATTAAAGCTTCAAGCTGCACTAATGATCACAAAATCTGCCACTTTTGTAAATGCTTTACTTCCTACTAATATTATTTAAAAAGTGACAACTAGTATGAACTTCCCATCTAGGTCAAACTGAAGATTTTAGCATATGTGCTATATATTGAGGAAAAAAATATTTTTTACATGGTGGACATATTTACCAGGTTATAAACCATACACACTCTAGATATATTACTAATGCAAACATCTAAAATTTTACTAAAATTTCCATTTAGGCATTTAGAATCACAGTAAGGGAAGCTGGAGAAGGGTCAATCATTTGAAGATAGGTTTCCAGCACCTTTCTCCCCAAACCCACTTCAAAGCACTAATTTTTTTTTAAGTAGAGGAAAAGGGAATCAGATTAGGAATTCAGCTATTGTTATAGCAAAGGCCAAAGCACTCCAAGTTCTGAAATGGTGAACTAATTTCTAATTGAAGGAATACATGTCAATTCTCACCAAACAGACCTACGAGGACCTAATCTGAGACAAACCTTAGGAATCATTTAGTTCAAACTCATACCTACATAAGCCTCCTCCTAAAACATCGCTAACAACTATTTAAACACTGACAGTGGTAAGGACTTAGATGGTTCAAGCTGTTAGGAGGATCAATCTCCCTAATCTGTAACTCAACTTCTAGGCCCTAGCTGTGCCTGACTGTACCAGAAACTATACTTACTCCTTTCCTTCCATAAAAAATCCCATCAAATATCTGTTTACAGTTATCTTCTCTTCCATCCCCCTCCTACTTTGTCTTTCCTTCTTCAGCCTAAAAATTTCCATGTTTTGCAAATACTCAATCTAGTGCTGCTTGCTCCAAAAGCTATGCTAATGCTCTGTCTCTAGAGTTAGTCTGTAAAAGTAGAAACATGTAGTTCGGAAAGTGAGCAATTACATAATTCTCTCTCCTTTCTTTCTACAGCTAAGACAGTCTTCCAAAAATATCATAGAAGAGGCTGACTCCAGCTCCACCTCTCTCATACTATACTCAACCAATGTACAGAAATCTCCCAAACAACAAAATCATACTGAAATAAAGAATAATCTTCTTCCTAAGTCTCTCAAGCACCTGATGGTCTGTAAACCAAGATTTGATACCTCACACCCATTATTATTGATGGTTATATATTTAAAAACAAACAAAAAACAGCAAGTATTGTCAAAGATGTGGAGAAACTGGAACCCTTGTACATTACTGGCAGGAATATAAAATGGTGACACTGCTATAGAAAAGTATGGTGATCTTCGAATAATTAAACACAGACTTATCACGTGATCCAGCAATTCCACTTCTAGGTATATGAATTGAAAGCAGGGACTCAATGCCAGGCGCGGTGGCTCAAGCCTATAATCCCAGCACTTTGGGAGGCCGAGGTGAGAGGAATGCCTGAGCCCACGGGTTTGAGAACAGCCTAGGCAACTTGATGAGAACTCATCTCTACAATAAAAATAAAAATAAAAAAAATTAGCCACGCCTGTAGTTCTGGTTACATTGAGGCAGAAGGATCGATCACCTGAGCTCAGCAGGTCGACGCTGGGGTGGCCATGAGCATGCCACTGCACTCCAGACTGGGCAACGGAGTACGACTTCAACTCAAAAAAAAAAAAAGAAAGAAAGAAAGCAGGGACTCAAAAATAGGTATTTGTATACCCATGTTCATAGCAGCATTTGCAACAGCCAAACAGTAGAAGCAACCCAAGTGTCCTTCAATAGATGAATCTATAAACAAAACATGGTATATGCATACAACATTCTTATTTAGCCTTAAAGAAAATGTTAACACATGCTACAACATGGATGAAACCTGCAGACATTAAGCGAAAAAAGCCAGTCACAAAGGGCAAATGTATTATTCTTCTTACATGAGGTACTTAAGAGTAGTCAAACACATAGAGAGAGAAAACAGAATGGTGGTTGCCAGGGGCTAGGAGGGATGAATGGGGAGCTACTATTTAATGGGTACAGAGTTTCAGTTGGGGAAGATAAAAAAAGTTCTAGACATGGACAGTGGTAATGGTTGTACAACAATGTAAGTGTACTTAATACCCCTGAACTGTATACTGAAAAATGGTTAAACTGGTAACTTTTATGTTCCTATATTTTACCATAATTTAAAAAGTTTTTTTGAGAATGCCAGATACTGATTAGATAACAAGTCCCTAAATCTGATCTGCTTTTTCCAAGTTGTCTTTCACTAGCACTTTTCCTCCCTATAGTGCCAACTCCTCTGTTCCAGAAAAATACTCCCCTGAGAAGATTATTTCTCTCTAAATTTCCACTTAATTGTGTATGAAAAAAAATTTTTAATTCCTAATTATGGAAAATTGTTTCTGATTCATAACCTTTAATATACTTTCAAGAAGAAATACATCTAAAACCAAGAAATATATCCCAAATCATGTCTAAAAACTATACCTGTATTTCTTCTTCTGAAGCTGCCATATCATAGTTTCAGAAAGCTCAGTGGCATAGATTTCTTCAAAATGAGGGCTCATGATTTTTGTGACTTCTCCATCTCCAGCACCTAAATCAAGAAGTCTATGGGTTTTCCAGTCTGGATTAATTTTAAGCAGTCTCTGAAATTGATCTGGTGAAAACACAAACATTGAGCCTCTTCCTAGCAACCTGGAAAAAAAAGGATAAAAATGACATGATAATCAGAAAATTCTAGAGCAAGAGGTCATCTGAGGTCAGAGCTCATGAGATCGTCTGACTGGTCTACATTTAAAGGCACTAGAGAGGGGGAAAAGCACTGTCCTATTTTCAAAGAACATTAGCAGCAAAGGCTCCACAAAATATTAACACCATCAAAAAATTAATAATCCGTTGAGCCCAGTGTTTATCAACCAGGACCGATTTTGCCCTCTAGGGGACAGTGGGAGTAGCTAGCAGTTTCGAGGAATCACAATGACTTAGGGGTACTACTGTCATTTAGTGAGCAAGACCAGAAAAGTTAGACTTTCTGCAATGTGGCAGTCCCACACAATGAAGAATGGTCCTACCTAAAATACTAAGATACTGACTTAGCCCAATACAAAGTTGCTGGTAAACACATACCATGGAGAGATATGACTCTCTAGTTTGTCTTTAACTTTAGTGTTTAATAATCATCCAAGGTTCTCTGGTCACAATATAAGTTCTCTCTAGATAGAGTCCATAGAGGATGTGTGTCTCTTCTTTATAAAATAAAATAAAAACAGCTATCAAACCTCTCCTTACTTGTCCTTCTCCTTTCCAACACAAAGGAACTTGGATAAGCATCTTAAGTTAATTCGAGAAGGTACCATTGTAATTATTTCTGTAAGAGACATCCACTGTGGTAATAATCTACCACTGCCATGGATGGAAAGTACCAATGGACTAAAAATTAAGTTTTTAATTGAGAACAGGACACAGGGCAAGAAAGATGTGTGTGTGTGAAACGGAGCTTATAAGAAAAAAAGCAATCTTTCTTCTACCAAACTGTGAAATTTCAGAGCAGGGAATTTTAACTGTCACCTAAGAAATCCAAAAGCAGGGCAACCCCTTCAGGTGCCCTCCCACTGTGGGAGTTTTTCTGTCCTCTCAATAAATCCTGCTTTTAAAAAAAAGATATCCAAAAGCAAAAAACTGAACCTAAGATTGCTAAATAATATAATTTCACGGTACTTTTAAGGATAATCAATGGGCAGGGAAAAGGGGAAGCAATTCAGAGTTTGAAGCCCCCAAATTATATGCAAAATGTTGAATGTGACTTTTAAAGAGAAGATTCCTACCTTTCATCATTTTCAAAGAGGTACAAGACCCCAAAAAGGATAAGGCTCTCTGCCAGTGACTCATCTGATTTCCAAAGGAAGAATAAATGGTATAGAAGAGAAATTCAGTACAAACAATTTTAGGAACAAAATGTCAGGTTGAAGTGTATAAACTCAGCTACCTACATAAAAATAACAACTGTTTGCTGAAGCAAACGTATGGCAATTTCACATAAACAATGAAGAAAATCCAGTAAGAAGTCTTGAGAAATGACTTGTGGTGCCTGAAAACATATTTAAGGACCAGATGATAGACTGGGAATCCAGACGTTCAGTAGAAACTGGCTCCAAATCTCAAGGGAAAAGAAAAGTGGACTCAACCAGTGGCTTCAGTGGTCCAATGGGCTTTTGAAGCATTGAAGAAGCCCTGCTGGTTTTATCTTTCGTCTCCTAGATTTTAAGGCATTGGGGATGCTTAAAAATGTGGTCGAGAAAGGAAAGAAAAATTCCCAAAGCTTTTTCTATGAATTTATATAAGGTAACCACTCTGGGGACACTGTTTTCCACAATAAGTTTACAAAATTCTGGCAAGCCTAGAAATTATTTAAAAACAGATGCGGTCCTTTTCTCTCAAAACAACTCATCACCCACTGGTTTGCTGATTAGATTCCTCCACAACACTTGCTCCTGAGAAGTATGTTTAAGGCAAAAATCTTACTCCTCAGCCTAAGGGCGTAAGGGACTGGTTCCAGAGTCTTCCTACTTTATGATCCAGAACCAGCAGCATTTAAATAGCATCAATGAGCGCTTGTTAAAAATGCAGAATCTCACCGGGCTCGGTAGCTCAGCCTGTAATCCCACGCCTTGGGAGGTTGAGGTGAGTGGATTGCCTGAGCCCGCGGGTTCGAGACCCGCCTGGGCAGGCGAGACCTCATCTCTACAAAAAAAAAAAAAAAAAAAAAAAAAATTAGCCAGGCGTGGTAGCGCGCACCTATAGTTCCGGCTACTCGGAAGGCTGAGGCGGAAGAATCGCTGGAGCCCAGCAGGTCGAGGCTGCGGTGGCCGGAAGCGGCTACTGCACTCTAGTCTGAGCAACGGAGTGAGATTCCAACTCAAAAATAAAAAATAAAAATAAAAATAAAAATAAAAAATTAAAATGCAGAATCTCAAACTCAGTACCAGACCTACTGATCCATAATCTGCATTTTAACAGGATCTCCAAGTGATTCCTGAGTACATCAAAGCTGAGAAGCATTGTCCTAAGTATCTCCTGCCATGAAAATACTGACTCATGAGGCTGTCAAGTTATGATGAATTTACAGAGCATAACTACAGAAAGCTGGAACACTAAAACAACTGCCAGGGATTTTGACTAGTAGAAATGTTGTAGCTCAGTTGGTCAATACGCTGAACAAGATAATCTTTCTTTTTTTAAACCTAAGGATAAAGAAAAAAATGTCCAAGATTCACTTACCCATTGATAGATGTTCTAGACATAAACAGGCTAAAAACAGATGACACAAAAGAATGATATAATTGAATAAATAGCCAGCCCGATTTCTCAATGCTGTTGTTTAAGAAGATCTGTGTTCCTTGATCAAGGTAACTCTGAACAAAGACAGCCTGGAGTGATTCGCATAATTTCTCTCGGTTGCACACATACCACTAAAAAAAAAAAAAAAGAACAAAAATCAAAACACACAACTGAGTGTCACCTAAGAAACCCAAAAGCAAAAAACAGAACACTATATCAAACCTAAGATTTCCAAATATTGCCATTTCATGGTACTTTTGAGGATAATCATCATCACTTATATTCATATGACCTATAAAGTATAAAATATTTCTTCAGACATGATATCTCATGAATTATCTTAACAGCCCTCAAGGTAGGTAGAGAGGGTAAGGGGAAGGTGATGACGCTTTTGAGTCCTTCAGCTTAGTAGGTGTCAGAACCAGACCACAAGCCCTGGCCCAATGCTTCAGTCATTATACCGTTGAGATCTAAAAAAGCTCTGTTGGCCTCTGCTTCACTAACATTCAACATTAGAAGGCAAACAGTTAGTATTAACCCTGTTGCTGGATAAGAAAACAGTCACACAATCCAATCACTTAACTCAAAACTACCAAGTCCAAATGACAGAGTAAGCAGTAAAAATTAACACTCCAGTGACCAGATCGAATTGCCTTTCTTCTCGTAGGATATATAGAAGAGACCTTTCGAAATCTTGAGGTGTGCTTTACAAACAGGTCATACGATATTCTTAAAGATGGGGCAAAATGTGCTCATGAAAGATTGAGAAGTTATTAAGGTCATACTGCAATTAATGACAAGACAAAGTAATAACACGCTAAGAACCATATTTCCAGGAATAAGCTCTAACAAGAATGTACTTTTTAGAACAAAATTCAATAACTTCAAGTGCAGATGAAATTTACTCTTCCATCAAAAATTTTTTCCATTTTTACTTAGAGTTAGCATGCCAGAGATGTGGGAAAGTAGGCTGTACATCAGTTTTAGAGTCAGTCCCAAAATCAAGCCCTGGCTCTGCCACTGCTATGTTAACTCAGACAAATCACCTAATCTTTGAGTCTCTAATCATTCATTTGTAGACTAGAGATGTCACCGGTATCTAACTATTCTGGCAGAGCACTATGAGGATTAAGCAAGATAATGCAAGTAAGACCTTAACATAGTACAAAGCACATAGTGAGAATCCCATAATAATAATAGCAATGAGATTCATCTAACATGGCCTGATAAATAAGAATAAGCCCATCAAGCACAGTGACAAAACTTTAGAGTAGACCAGTTGCTATTAATCCATTATCTATGAAGCAACCAATTTTTCCCAATAAGAAGTCTATTGGCCAAGAGTAACTTGCTTCCCTTGACAAATATGACCATTTATCAGCAGCAGGTGTCCTGTAAGCTCTTGCACAATTGGTCAACCAATTTTACGGTCATCCTAAGCTTGCTAAATGTTCAGTAAAATATTGGGTAACATTCCTGACACTAACATTAAAAGGAACCTGTTATAAATCAACAAAATAAACAAACAGGTACATTAAATTTCAAAAACTATTTTACAAACCCTGTACCCTAAACTGGATAAACCAAACCTTTACAGTTGTTGGCTGATTTGTGCTAATTTGTCACTTAACCATATTTTTAAAAATTTTTTTAAAAATTTTTTAGAGTCAGAGACTCACTCTGGAGTGTAGTGGCGTGATCACGGTTCACCACAAACTCAACTCACTCTGGAGGGTAGTGGCGTGATCATGGTTCACCACAGCCTCAACCTACTGGGCTCAGGCGATCCTCTCTCCTAAGCCTCCCAAGTAGCTGGGACTACAGGCACGCATCACCAAGCCAGCCAACTTTTAAATTATTTGTAGAGGCCGGACGTGGTAGCTCATGCTTATAATCCCAGCACTATGGGAGGCCAAGGTAAGAGGAGTGCCTAAGCCCAGGAGTTCAAGACTGGCCTGGGCAACTTGGTGAGAGCTCATCTCTACAATAAATCAAAAAATTAGCCAGGTGTGGTGGCACATGCCTGTAGTTCCAGCTACTTGGAAGGCTGAGGCGGAAGGATCGCCTGAGCCCAGCAGGTGGAGGCTGCAGTGGCTGTGAGTGTGCCACTCAAAAAAAAAAATTATTTGTTGAGACAAGGTCTCACTGTTTTTTTTGCCCAGGCTGGTCTAGAACTCTTGGGCTCAAGCAATCCTCCAGCCTGGGCCTCCCAAGGTGCTGAGATTACAGGTATGAGTCACCACACCCAGCCCATGCAACCATTGTTATCAAACCTGCATAGACTTTATAGAAAACTATTTTTATTTTTCCCATCCTATAAAACAAGCTATGAAATTCCCTGCATTCACTGCCTATACTTTTTTCCCCTTGGTCTGAAAATGCTCCTATTTAATCATTTACTAATTCTGAATACTTATTGTGCCTAAAGTTATGCTCCATTGCAGGTCATAAACCATTTTTTATATACTTGTGACCTCCTGGTGCACATTCTGAACTCTAATACTGATGCCACTCTGACTTGTATTTATGTTGTATTCTCCTAAATGACTAATCAAGATGAAAGCCATCACCTTGATAATAGGCAATCAGGTACATTCTATTAATGTGGACAAGAAATCATTCAAGTGAAACAGAGGAGCTAAGAATTTCTTGGCATCCACTTATACACCAACAACTAGAACAACAATGGACTCTAGAACTATGCAAAACCTGGCACTATTCACCGCAAATACTGCTTTCAAGTGCCAAAAGGAAAAGTCAAGTCTTAATAGTATTTCTCTCCATTTATCAACATTAACACATAGTTGAACCTTTAATGTCATACAAGTCTTTCAGAAAGGAAACTGCTTATTGAATAGAATGTGCTACAGAACAAAAAGGAGCAAAGCTCTTCTCTTTGAAGAGAAAGGCTGAAATGTATGTCCTTCCTGACCATTTGCATGATACAAATGTCAACTCCACAGCAGCATTATTCATAATTGCCAAAAGGAGGAAACAATCCAAATGTCCATCAACTGATGGATAAACAAGATCTATACAACAGAAAGTATACTCTGCCACAGAAGTACTGATTCATGATCCAACATGGATAAACTTTGACAACATTATGCTAAGTGAAATAAGTCAGTCACAAAAGGCCACATGTGGTATAATTCCATTTATATGAAATGTCTAAAATATGCAAATCCAGAGACAGAAAGTAGATTGTAGTTGCCGGGGATGGGGACACAGACAAAGGGGAGCAACTGCTAATGGGTATGGAGTTTCTTTCTGGGATGATGAAATGCTCCAAAATTAGATAGTGATGGCTGTACAACTCTGTGATTATACTGATAACCAATGAATTGTACTCTTTTTATTTTTTATGAGTTGGAGTCTCACTCCTTTGCCCATGTTGGAGTGCAGTGGCACACTTATGGCCACCCCAGCATCGACCTTCTGGGCTCCAGCGATCCTTTCGCATCAGTCTTCCAAGTAGCCAGAACTACAGACGCACGCTACCACGCCTAGCTATTTTTTATTTTATTGTAGAGACGAGGTCTCGCCAGGTTGCCAGGGCTGGTCTTAAACACGCAGACTCAGGCAATCCACTCGCCTCAGCCTCCCAAAACGCTGGGATTACAGGCTGAGCCACCAAGTCCAGCCGAATTGTACTCTTTAAAAGGATAAATCTTAGGGTATGTGAATTATATCTCAATAAAGCTGTTTTTTTAAAACACATGCACATATATAAATTCAAGTGGTATTTGACCTTTCAGAAATTATAAGTGGTTTGAAAACATAAACTAGTAAACCTCTTTAAAGATGCAAATTTTTAAACGCAAATCTGACCACACCACTACCCTGCTTAACAGGAGTCTTAGGATAATATCCAAAATGCTCAAAATGGCTTATAAGACCCATTCTGTGAAAAAATATTTGCCAACTGTATATCTGACAAAGGCCTAACATCTAGGATCTACAAGGAACTCAAACGCACCGAAAGGAAAAAAACAAACAGCCCCTTTAAAAAGTGGGCGAAAGACATGAATAGACACTTCTCAAAAGAA
>CAUYQG010123339.1:0-15518 GCA_963574415.1 Tarsius wallacei | reverse complement strand
TCAGAAATCATCTACCTTGACCAAGTAGGTTTCATCATCAGGATGCAGGGCTGGTTCAACATCCGCCAAACCATAAATGTAATCAAATACATCAACAGATGTAAAACAAGAACCACATGATTATATCATTAGATGTGTTGTTGGATTCAATTTGCTAGAATCTTGTTGAGAATTTGTGCTTCTCTTTTGTTAGTTTAATGTGTGTGTGAATGTACATGTGAGGGTTAGATATGAATTCCTTTTTCTCTTTTCTTTCTGAGTTTTTTCTGGTTTTTACAGATCGAGTTAATTCCATGTTTTGATCTTCAAGGTCAGAGACTTTTTTTTCTTCTGCTTGATTAATTCTGCTTTCCATGCTTATCATTTTGTTATTTATTTCCTGGATGAAATTTTTTATGGCCAAAGTCTCTGTTACAAGTTCCTTCATTGTTGCATATTGTCTTTCTTGAGTCTTATTCACTTTTTCTGTCCATTCCCTAATCTCTGTTTTATTCTGGAGCCAGTTGTTGGTGATGTCCTTCATTTGGGCTCTGAAGTCTGAGTTTTTCAGGTATTTTCTCTTTGTTACACTAAGAATTACCTGTGTTCTTCTGTTGACTTTTCCTCATTTATGACCGATCTCTTTCTTTCCTCTTTAGTTGCGTTATTCAGTGGCAGTGGGAGAGGCTTTCACTTCTGATGTTTGCTCAGCCCTTTATTCTTTTCTGATATGGGCTCTGAATTTGTTCTATTTTTAAACAGGGCTGTGGGTGAGAAACTTTGCTATCTCTTGTAGTTTTGAGAGTTGAATAAGTTGAAGGATGGGGAACTAGGGCTTAGAAACTACTTGTAAATCACACTGTTCACCACTCTATCACTCTATATGATGACACAATGGGTACATGCATACCCCGGAGTCCTAGATACAGTAACAGCAGTGAGAAGAACAGAGAAAAGTAGAATGAAATAAGATGAATAAAAATGTAAAAAAATAAAAATTTTTTAAAAACCAAAACAATGAAAGCAGAAACCAAAGCAAAAAGCAATTAAACACACACACACACACACACCTCAAAACAAATTGGAATAACAACATAGCAAAACAAAACAAAAAACAACACACAAAGAAAAGAGAAATCAGACACACACACACGCCCAACCCAAAGTTAAAGGAGAAGAAAAAATGAAAAAAAGAAAAGAGAAAAAGGAATTCATATCTAACCCTCACATGTACATTCACACACACATTAAACTAACAAAAGAGAAGCACAAAAAAGCAAAAACAAACACAAAATCTGAAAGAAAAGCATTCAATCCTTCACATACATGCATAAACAGAAAACAAAAAAATGATAGAAGAAAGAAAAAAAGGTGAAAGATAAAAAGGGATGGGGGATACGAATCTAACCCTCACAAACACAATCATGTGCAAAGGAAAAATATTTTTAAAATTAAAAAAATTTTAAAAAAACCCTGCCCTTTTGGTGGGTTCTATAATTGTTCCTCTCGGCTGCCTCTCTGCTGTCTCTGGCAGAGCTTCAACCTCCTTCACAATCTCCCCTGTGTCTATGTCATGGAAGGAGGAGGAGAAGGGTGTGGATGGGGCTTCACTCCTCCCCTCCTACTCTAGTATTATCAGAGAATCCCCTCCAATGTGGAATTACAAGATTGTCTCTTCCCAAGGTACTAGCAGGAGTCGCTCCGCCAGGCTTATTCTGGAGTGGAGTCCTCCTATTGCGGCTCACATCCAGGTTCTGCCTGGGTTTGTCCCTGTCAGTCTTACCACAGTCATATGGACCTGATGTTCAGAAGATTGCTGGGGAGGAGGGGGTTGGGTCAGCCCCAGATTCAACACTTATCTCTTTGTAGGTCTTCTTTGTCCTTTTCTGGTCATACCCTTTGTCCCATGCCTGAATCAGGGTAGAGGGTGGGGTGTCTGAGACTCAGCACTTGCCCTTTTCCTCTGGGTTTTATGCTTTCAGGAGAGTCCCTCTGGGTCACAATCAACCCTGAGTAGTTAACCCACTGGTCACAGAGATCAGGTCTGTTGCCCTTGGAGAGCAAGCCAGAGCTCTTTCCTGCCCCATTTTTAAGATGTTGACAGAGTGCCTCTTTCATCTTCTCCAGTGGCCTGTGGGCTCCCTCACTGTGCTCCCTCTGCAGCCCTTGCTGCCAGTGTCCGGCCAGGTGCTGCAGTGGTGAGGCAGAGCCTGGAGTCAGCAGTCTATCCTGGCAGCTTCTTCCTGGGAAGAGTTTTGTTGATTTTTAAAAAAAATGATGCTCAGCTTACACCCTGGTGTAAGTACTAGGGACCAAGCAGAGCAGCTGCAGCACCAGCCTATTCACCAGGAGAGCCCTGGCCACTTGCTCCTGAGTCTTCACTCAGTCAGCCTCTAACAGTAGTGGAAATCTGCCTGGGGAAGGGGGGGCACACCTCATCAGCAAGGGTACCTGCACAGTGAATATTTGTATACCTTACCCTGAATTATACCCCACAATTTTAAAATAAAAATTTAAAAGTTTAAATAAATAATAAATTGTCCATATACTACTCACTCATGCTGGGATTCAATACAATTGGCTCCATTACCTTCTTCCCTGGTCCATCCATTTTCCTATTGTTTCTGTGACCTACTGTATTTGCAGTTCCACATTCCAACTTTCAAGGTGGTCAGGTCTGATATTTCTGTTTGGCCAGGTGAAGGTCACGTGTGGATAAAAAAGATGTCTGAATTCTTTCTCCATTTTAATTAGACCTCATTAAGAAAAGCTGCCTAACTACTCCTAAATTATGATAATTAATGCCTGCATCAGTGGGAAGAGGTGCTCTGACAATCTTCATTTTGCAAACATTTATTCCTTGATTTAACTTACCATCACTACCACTCTCACTGCAATGATTCACCAAATCTTGGGCAAATCATTACCTTACTCATTTTTATTAATCTCGTAGATATATGTATAGCTCATATTTATTTCAATTTTTAATATGATAAGTGTTTGGGGCCTTTACTTAAAAGTTTTGTGACAAGAAATATGCCTTAGGAACTTCTCTTGTTTGTATCAATTTGTTTATTGCAAAATTGGTTTCATTACACATTGTTTTTCTTCAAGTCACAGTTTACAAGAACCTATGGATGATTTTAAATGAGGATCTAACTGTTCTTTTATTGGACTTCCATAATGTGGTTAAAATAAAACAATTTAATGCTGCTTTATTCCCTACCCACAGCAAAGAAGAAAAATATACACGGACTCTTAGAGACATGATAAAGTCAGATTGTTAGAGACAGTCATGCAAATCTTTTCTGGGTATCCAGAATCATTAGAAGAGCTCCAACACCATGGTGGCATTAGAGTCAAAGGGCCACATGCAATGTAGCAATTACAACACTAACAAAAATAATAGTCCTAAACCCCTTAGTTCACACTTTGAGCAAAAGGGAGAAATTTTTCTTAGTGTACTCTATTAAAAGATCAATATTAATATTTTTAAAAGAAACTCATATTAAGTGGTTGAGAAACATGAAATTTTTTGTTCATGTAAAGTGAATTTATTTCCTTTGAAGATAACATAAGTAGAAATAGGATTTAGGTGAAAGTAAAGATGTTAAGAGATGCTAACAGGAAGAAAATGAAAGCATCATAAAACACTGTCAAGAAAGAAAATTGTACAATTATATCTGAATTTTATATTTTTATAATAGGTTCTCATTTCTGATTCTTGTCATGAAGTTAAAAATGTTGTATATCTAGTCATTCCAAGCTAGAAATTCTAGGATAATTTAAAATATATTATCTTTGCATTATTCTTGCATATTTGTAGATTCCCAGAAAGGCAAGAGTATAATGGATATTTCTTAAAAATCCTTGATCTTAGAAATCATCTGAGGTTCTTGTTTAATATCTGCCTTCTTTCATGGGGATTATGTGAATAATACTGGACTGGTAAACTGAAATCAACTTCACAGGTGATCTAGTACTGAATAAACTTTAGAAACACTCAACTAAGGCAAAGAAAGCTTACTTTGTTCCCAGGTTATTTTGGGGATTGAATAAGTTTAGGTATTTGAAAATGTGCATTCTTAAAATTAGGTACCTTTATTATCCTCACTTCTTTAACAGAAAATTAATGAAAAAAGTAGCTTTAATAACTGAATAACAGAAAGAAAACACTGAAAAACCTCTTGATAGAATGCTGTGGTAGCTAGAGTATCAAATTTAGATGTCTAAGTTTGAATCAAAGTCCATAGATTCCTGTGTAAAACTGGTGAGGAATTTAAGTCCTTACTTGTTTTATATATATTATTGTCATTATATAAATTATATATAGCCTATGATGTATATGTAATATAACTATTGCATGTATTTTATACGTACAATACATAGTATACTCATATATTTATATATACCTACAGTATGTATATGTATTATATAGATAGTGCATATAGTCTATATTATACTACATATAAAGGTAACTAATACACATATATCATATAATATATCATATTACATATTATATATCATAATATAGTACTATAATTACACAATATGTATAACATTATATTATATTATATATTATAATATTTAATATATATTGACATCACACAAAATATCAAATCTATACAATTCACATATATATCAGTATATTATGGCTATTATAAAATATAATATGGATATTATATGGTATAATATAAAAATATAATATAGGTATTATATGTTATAGGTATTATATATTACAGATAAATGTATATTGCATATATTGTATACTGTATATTGGATACATTGTATGCATATTACATACAATGCATTATATGTAATATAATGCATTATATGTCATTGTGAAAATTATTTTCATACATCTTTCTATAAATTTAAAGTGATAGTAGTCATATTGTTCTTTTTATGTTTTTAAAATCTCTGCTAATTAATGGCATTTTCTTTTTTTTACAGTGCCTGCAGTGTCTATTATTTCTATCTTTGTATACATTTAGCTTACTCTTACAAGTAAGAATATGTGGTGCTTGCTTTTCTGTTTCCAAGTTAATTCACTTGGGATGTTGTTCTCCAGCTCCATCCATGTTGCTTCAAAGAACATGTTTTCATTCTTTTTTATGGCTGTGTAGTGTCACATATATAATTTACATAATGCATTTATTCTGTATTTATATAAATTATATATATATATAATTTTTCTTATCCAGTCAATAATTGGTGGGTACTTAGATTGATTCCATGATTTTGCTATTGTGAACAGTGCTGTAAGGAACATATGAGTACAGATATTGTTCATAGATAATGATTTATTTTCCTTTGGGTAGATTCCTAGTAGTGAGATTTTTGGTCAAATGGTATTTCAATTTTTAGTTCTTTGAGAAATCTCTATATTGTTTCTCATGAAGGTTGAATATGTCTACATTTCTACGAAAAGTGAATGAACTCTTTTCTCTGCAGTCATACCATCATCTATTGTTCTTTGATTTTTTAATGATAGGCAATCTTATTAGTGTAAGGTTACATTTCATTGTGGTTTTAATTTTCACTTCTCTATTGATTAGTGATTATGAACATCTTTTCATGTCTCTTGGTCACTTGTATGTCTTCTTTTGGGAAGTGTCTTTTCATGTGCTTTGCCCACTTTTTGATGAGATTGTTTTTTGTTTTTGAGTTTAAGTTTCTTATAGGTTCTAGATATAAGTCCTTTGCCTGAGGCAGAATTTGTAAATATTTTTCCCATTTCCGGGTTTTCAGTTTACTCTTCTGATTAATTCTTTTGCTGAGAAAATTCTCCTTTAGTTTAATTAAGTTCCACTTTTTTTGTTTTGTTTTGTTTTTCGGTTTGTTTTTGTCACAATTGCTTTTGGGGTCTTTATCATATTTTTTGCCTCAGTTGATGTTTTGAAGAGTGTTTCCTAAGCCTTCTAGGAGTTTATAGTTAATTAACAATATTTTCTAAGCAGAATATAGTTGAATATTTTGATATAATTGCAAAATTTTGTCACTTGTTTGATTCTATTTTGGTGTTTTGTTTGTTTGCTACCTAACGTTCACTCATATTGTCCAACTACAATTTTAAAAAACCCTTTGCCTTTTCACTGATATGGCTGAAGTAATTCATATTTCTGTTCATACATTTCAATTTACTTTCCTTCTTGATGGAGGATTCTTTTTCCATCTGTTTTACCTGTTCTTGCAATACTGAACTCTTTACTGCTTTACTTCAACTGCAGCTCTCCTATTCTTGTAAGATATTTCTAACACTCTCTTTCTCCGAAGCAATTAGCTTTTCTTTCTTCTTTGTTTCCCATCCCCTGCATCTGCCCTTTATTCCTAGCATTTTATTCTTGGTTGTTGGTCTACCAAAATTCTTTATTTTAAAAACCATAATGGAAAGAGGTATTTACTCTGTAGGATTCAGTTAGACATAATGAAGCTATTAAATGATCACTTTGGTTATCACAAGACCATAGGGCAATTTTCACGGCAGCTGGGACAATTGAATTTACAACAGAGTTTCAGCACAGTACAGCTCCTAGGAAAAGAGTAGTGACCAGGCCTGGCATTGGATGGCACATTTGCCAGCTGCCTTCTATCACCAAGACCTGCTCTCCTCACTCAAGCCTCTTGCTGTTGTCAATATCCAAGAGTTTTTCTTTTCTTTCCATTTGGAGGTTTTACATTTCTCAATTGTAGAAGTTCATGACCTGACTCCACTCTCCTCTGATTATTATTGGCAGTTCACTCATCACTAATGGTTGCTCTGACAACGAGTGAAAAACACTGAATTAACAGCTTTCCAGTAATATCTTTCAGACATAATTAATCCCGGCCTTTGGTATTTACACTGCATGTATCAGTGCCTGTTAAATTTCTATTCTAACAGGCTTAGAAAAAAACCCACATTCACCTCTTTATTTTAGTACAACTAAATTATGTCTTTTTTGCCGGAAACCAGATAAGTATTTTTTGATTACACTTTTTTTCATATGGATTTTTTGAATGGGGGGACCCCCACCAAATCACAAGCACTATTTGGACTCAATGTGTTATCATTCACGGTTCATTATCTCATTATATATATATCCATATATATATATATATCTCACGGAAAAGCTATTTCAATAAATCAAGCAGTAACAACTTGAACAAGGGAGAAAACTAGAATTCTCTGTTGTAAGAGTAATCCATAGGTGTTCATAGGTGTAATTACTTTTGGTTCGATATCTGTATTAGCAATAAGATTGCTAAATTCTGTGACAAACAGCCTTAAAATCTTAAGGGTTTAATAAAAATGATATATACTCAAACTCACTCAAAGTTTAGTGGAGAAGCTTGTGGTCAAGGGGATGTCCTGGAAAGCTCTTCTCTAAGTGGCAAATCTAGAATCCAGTTGCCTTCCAACTAGTGCACTCCCAATCCCTTAAGTCCTTGGAACCTCCTCTGTATTCTTTGTGTCTGATTGCTGAGCAAAACAAAACAAAACAAAAAATAGAGAATCTCAAGAGTGATATTTCATGTGGACCCCAAGTGGCATCATCACTTTCTCCTCAGTCTATTGGTGACACTATTTTGTGACCTTGCATAGTTCAAGAAATCTAGGAAACCCATCTTTTTGTATACCCATGGCATTCATGGACATTGTCACAGTCACAATTGCATTTCATTTTTCATCAGTACGTACATGCATTATTTCCTTGTGTGACCAAAACTGGCTTCTAGTTTCCCTTTTTTCTACTGACTGGGAGAAATTTCTAGAACTTGCTGAATTCCAATTATCTTTAAGAAATTGGAGGTGAAATGGTACTCCTATCGAGAGTTGTGAGAATCAAATATAGATATGAGTAGGGGGATACTTTAGATAAAACTGCTGTTAATATAATTTATTGCTATTCATGTGTAATACTAGTCTGTAAATATTTATGGGGGAAGGAAAGTAGAAGTCAAAGACTATATCAAGTCTCATGAAGAATCAAATGACTTCTGATAAGAATATTAGAGAGAAGATCCCCCAAATCTTCTCCTACAATGACTCTAAATGACATGTACTATGAAAATCCAATCTATATCCAAGATTAAGACGGCAACAGAAAGTTACTAGACTAATTGGGAAAAGGAATGTCTTTCATTCCCATCTTCTCATAATTCTTCTATGGATTTGATTAAAGACCCTCAACAGCAATGTACTAACATTTTTAAATTTTAAATATATTTGTTGTTAATTTAGTCTTGTGGACTTTCTACCCTTTTATTCTAGAGAAGAGGATATAGGATAGAGGGGATAAACAATAGAAAAGAACCTTAGCACTATCCATTATTCACATTTGTTTCCTAAATTTACGATACTAAGTCCAGTCTAGTGATTTGTGGTGCAATCCATTTTACCATAATTTGAGGGTGAATGATCAATCCTATTTATAATTATATTAACCTTCATCAATGTCAGTTCTGGGAACTCAGAATGAGCATCCACATACCAGTAGTGAGCTCCTGGGTGGCAGATGGGTGTGTGGCTTATTTTCAGGCACTCTCTCTACTTTCCTTCACATTTGACACAAAACCCCAGTGGGAGGTGGAGTCGCCTTCCTACAAAATTGATCGCACGTGGTGGTAGTGAGTCTGCAGTGCACCACCATTTCTTGATCACCACTCCTAATCTAACTACCCAGATTTTGCATGAGCAATTGAAGAGCCTAGAGAACCATCTGTAGTAGGTGCACAGCCTTCTAGGTCTCCGAAATCTCAATGAAAATTTTGAGCAGAACTTCTGCTAGACTGAGCAGGCAGCATCATACATAATTGCTTCAGATGGATTCCTTCTTTTGTCTCAGAAGGCAGCAGTCCTTACTCCCTTACTCAGGAGGCTTACTCAGGAGTCCTTACTCAGTAGGCTTACTCCCATCATCTTCTCTCTGGAATTCTAATCCTCCTCCTATAGAATAATACACTTATCATCCTTGTAGGTACCAAGGGAAAGTCAAGGGGTAAATTTTGCTCATTCCCTTTCACACTTCAACATGTCACTTTTGTGTAAGATACTTCTCCTGTGTTCAGTATTGTTGATGCTGATGGGACTATAATGCTCAAGTGTCTAACCAAGAGAAAATATACCTAATCCCCTATCACTTCATGAATGGAACTAAACAAAGTACATTGAAATAGAGACTACAAACAGAAACCATGGCTAAGACAGTGTTTAAATAGCATATGCAAAAATAAAAGTTTAAATTTGGGTCAAGGTTCTTTCTGTCAGTGAGGATAGAGGAGTAAAAGGTGAAACTTTGCCACTTGACTGTGCCAGGCACTACTTTAAGTCCTAGAAACATGGCAGTGAAAGAATGAATACTGATGCAAAGCATATAGCCTAATGGCAAAAACAGATTGTAAATATTTACTATAAAATATCATGCATAAAATACAATTGGATGCACAAGGCTGATAAAAGAATACTATGGGAAACAAAGGATAAGTTAGGGACTGGGAATAAAACCAGTGAAAATAATAATAATAGCAATCATTTACATTAAGTTAAACCAGGTTTTGCTTTGAATTTATTAGTTTACCACTCCTTTTAATATGTATGTGAATCACCTGAGAATTTTGTTTAAGTGCAGATTCTGATACAGTGAATCCATCATTTGGCATCTCCATAAATTCCCTGCTGCTGCAACTGGTACTGCTCAGGGGATCACTTACTGAGTAGGAAGGAATTGGTTCACTTAACATATTCATAACAATTCACTGATGTTACCATTATTATTATCTCTATCACCAGCACAGCCCAGGCAGCCATTTCTTATTTCTTGTTTTTGCTGAAGTTAATGCCTAATCGTGTGCTTGCTTAAGAATTTTGACCTACACGTAGCCACATTTGCACAAGATTTCACAACCCCATCTTCCTGGGGAAAACTTTTAACAAGTTTTACTTTAGTTTCTTTATCTATAGGCACAGCTGCTTAAGGAAGCCAGATTGCCTGACCTGATTGCCACAAATTGCCTCATGATCCTCTGCCAGATACCTGAGGAGACTCGAACTTGAAGCAAGACCAATATAGACCAGAGCAAACCAGCACAAACTAGAGCAAATGACCCCCCAGTTACCTTTAACTCATTAGCATATACTTATAATGCTCAAAATCCTTTCCTTGTAGGAAAATCGCTGTCATTGTGTGTGCATGTGATAGATGGAGAAACTTGTTCATGAACTGCGTCTGTGGTTCTGGAACTCCAACCTGTTCACACTTTCATAGCTTCCTGCCCTACCCCCAACTCCTTAAAGCTCCCATACCTCCCACTGCTTGTGGAGAAAGTGCCTTTAGAGCATGAACTCTTCTTCTCTATTCTTTGGTCACTGAGTTAAACCTGATTGCCTTTCCAACTGGATGTTCTTTTTTTGCAGCTGATGCAAAATAGGGAAAGAACACAGTTTACCTATGTCCATTTCAAAGACAAGAAAACTACGGTAAAGAGAGGTCAAACCTGTTTTTCAGGACACATAACTAGAAAGTGAGGGTGCAGACTGTGGCGCCAGTTAGTCTAGCTCTGGAGTTAACCTCTGCACTTCCTTGAATGAGTATCATTTCAGAAAGAGTTGCCTGAAGGTGAGAATGTGTGAGGAGCTTGTGTGGGGATGCCTGTAGGATAATGGGGTGCAGGGGATAAGAAGAATGTGCCAAGGGGAGGACAAATGAATGTGGAGGTTTAAAGGAAAAGGTGGGGCAGCTTTAAGAAACTGAACCATATTCAATGATGTTTAGAAAGCAAAATCCACAGGATATGGGATAGGGTAGAGTAAGAGGCTCAGACATGAAGGAAGATTCTTAAGATTTCTAGCTTGGTTGGCAGGATGAGGTAATAAAACAACTAGTGAAGATGCAAAACATTGGAGATGGTTTAGGTTGGGAGTTGGATAGAGAGAGTTAATGATAGGAGCACAGTTTCTGAGGAACAGAAGTTATATCCAGGTTAACCACCTTTTGCTAGTTGTAGTTGGTTACCACCCAACAGAACCATGTACTATGCATGGTTTGGGATATCTGTAGCCTAGGAGATGCAATCATACATTATTACTCAGGCCAATGATGAGCAGTTGGAGTATACATTTAGGGAAATGTTTCTCTTCTGGCTTCCCACTTATTCTTGTTCACACCAAGTTACCATTCTGTGTCACAATAATGAGCAGTTAGAGTATACATTTAGGGAAATGTTTCTCTTCTGGATTCCCACTTATTCTTGTTCACACCATGCTACCATTCTGTGTCACTTGTTTGTTTAACTTGTTATCAAAATTGCTGCGTCGTGAAGAGGAACAAAGATAAGGAGATGAAAGTTGAGGAATGAGACCCGAGAACATTTTTTTAAATTTCCACAAAAAAATAAGTCAGTCTTCCTTTTATATTTTGTGTTCTATAGTGCCTTCTTAGGAATTACATAACTGTTAAAACAGGGCTTTACAAACTACCTCAACTATGCAAACCATGAGGGTTCTGATGAATTCAGCATCTGTTCAGTTCATTCTTTTTCTTTCTTCTTTGTAGAAACACAGTGATAAACTGCTTTAGCAATCACTCATTTCTTTAACTACAAATAGGTGAAACCTGTACTGGTGTTTTATCCACTTAGAAATATGTTTCTTTTGTTTTATATTAAATTTTCAAATTTGTTTTATGTTTTAAAGATAAGGAAATGAGAAGTTTGTATTGTTTACTCCAGTTGCAAAACACGTAAGTATAATTACACGTTATACTTTGGATATCGCCCAGCATTGAGTGAGAAGATTGGGAGTCAAACGCCTCCTGAACGGAAAGATGATAATGATTGAGTTAGTCAAACTATCTAAACTCAAGACTAAAGACAATTTAGAATTCACTCCCTATCCACTCCCAATAAATTAAAAAATATATTTTAAATAAATGCCTATCCTAGTTTGTCAAAAGCAACAAAAGCACCTCTTCCCTCCCTTCTTCCACATACACTTAGAAAGTAGAGAGCAAGGCGGGAGATACTCAGACAGAGATATGCATTTAAAACTCATAATTTCAGGCTGAGCACGTGGCTCAAGCCTGTAATCCCAGCACTTGGGGAGGCCGAGGTGAGAGGATTGCCTGTGTCCAGGGGTTTGAGACCAGACTGGGCAACTTGGTGAGACCTCGTCTCTACAATAAATCAAAAAATTAGCCAGGTGTGGTGGCATGTGCCTGTAGTTCCATTTACTTGGAAGGCTGAGGTTGAAGGATCGCCTGAGCCCAGCAGGTTGAGGTCATAGTGGCCATGAGTGTGCCACTGCACTCTAGTCCGAGCGACAGAGTGAGACTCCAACTCAAAAAAAAAAAATCCTGGAATTTGCTGAAACATTGAAGTAAGTACTTGCTGCAAATCCAAGGTTTGTGAGGACATGCCATTCATTCAGATAGCCTGAGCCTTGTCTTGTAGTAGAAATAGTTTGGTTAAAGTATATGCCTATGCAGTGATGATTAAAATGTAAACAATTCTATGTATAAACCTGTTTAAAATAAACAGGAAAAAGCTGGTCATTGCTGACAATAAAGGCAATACTTCTATAAATTTATTGCATAATTTTGTCCCAGTAACAACAATGTACAACCGCCAAGAGCAAGACTGCTTTTCACAAACAAATTTATTACTTCTGGGTACTCTTCTATTGCTTTCAATAAGAAATGCCAAAATAACTATGATTTAAAAACGTTATCAGCTGATTTGAATGCTCAATAGATTCAGCACATTATAATAAAACTTGCCTCTAAGTGTTGTACTTAGAAGAAAACACTGTATGAACTTAAATCCTCCGCTTTGGCTGCACATTTCTGCCGATGTATTTACTACAGATGACTGAAAGTCAGTCTTTGGTTTCCTATCTGCATATTCATAAGGCTGTCAAACAGCTTGGAGAGAGTTTTTACTTAGTTATCCCACTTTAAATATTAGGACTTGCTAATGTTCAGTTTATGCAAATCTTGAGTTGAGCTCACATCATTCCTCTAATGTTGTGGGTCATAATTTCTCTACAAGACAGCCCAGAGACAACACAACAGCTGGATCATGAGCTTCTGTACCTATATTCCAGGATCCTTCTAGTCATTTAGAAGTTGGGTATCAGGCCTTCCTCCAAGGAAGAGAAGTCAAGGCCTTAACCAGAGCACCATTTCCCTGAGAGATGAGGAAACATAGGACACAGGCCCAGACTGATAGAATAGCTCCTCCCCTACACATGCATCCTTCAGACTGAACTTTTATATACTAAGGCTGTCTTGGACATACATTTTTATAACTGCGGGGAAATTGTATGTGTGTGCCTGTGCATGTATGTGCACATAGGGGCTTCTCAATTATCATGAAATTGTCATACTCTGTTTTTGAGAGTTGTACTTTTTCTTTCTGGACTGATTCCATTACTGCAATATTTGGTACTTTTCTATTAGTGAAAATAATAATCATCCTTAGTTATTTCTAGTTTGCCAAAGAATTTCATGATGATAGGGTAGTAATTCAGGGTTTAGAATTGACAGGGCAATTTGGATCACAATTAGAGTTAATGGCTAAAATATTGATTTCTCATATGAACCAGCATTTTAAGCTATCCAGGTAAAAGGTAGTTTGGGTTATTGTGTAGGCTATTGGTTTTAAATAATGAATGCTATCTTACCTTTTATAAGCTTAATATTTCATGTCCAGATTTCTGAAATTTCTCTCCACCTCCTCTAATGCCTGCAACATACAAAGGGAATAATGCATATTAGTTAAGTGGGAATTATATGTGATCAAAACCATCACTTCCCCAGCAATCATTCTTTTAAATTAATATCTTTATTAACATGATTATAATTTCTCTGAGTGCAAAATTGGCTCTTCAGAGGTAAAAGCTACATGAGAAGTGTTCAAAAGAAAAAAAAAGGCATTTATTTGTTGGGGATTTTTAAGTGGAACTTTATGCACAAGCAAATAATTTGACAAGATGATGTTTGATGACCCTACAAATTTTGAGGTTCCACTGGAATTGCAACCTGTTCAAGAAGTAGGGGGAAAAGAACTTTAGGAGCTAAATGTAATAGATATAATATTTATTTTACTTCATGAACCCCAAATAATAATTCTTAAATTACTTATGAATGAGCTAAATGTCTAATCATGTGCACATTATACAAGGGGGACTCCCCAAAAAACAGAATTATCTTTTGGAGGACAGGTCCCTTGTAGAATACTTTTCTTCCTCCGGATCAAATGGTTAACCAAAATTTTTATCTGGAAAATTTTGAGAAGGTTGCATCACAGTTTGTGGAAGAAACATGCCAAGCTGTAGCAAACAGGTACCACTTTTACCATGACCCAAAACAGCATAAGCTTTGTGCCCCACCCTGCCTATTCACCTGATTGAATCTTGATCCACTTTTTTGTTGTTGTTTCCCCGGACGAAAAAATCCTCAAAGGGAAATTGATGTAAAATAAGTGAAATTTAAAAAAAGTAGAAGCACTAAAAGGAATCAGAATGGATGAGTTCAAAAACCGTTTTGAGTAGTTCAAAAACTATTTTGAGTTTTTTAGCATCTCGATAGGTGTATTGTATCAGAGAGTACTTTAAAGGTGACTGAAGTTTAAACATGTAAGAATAAACATATAATTTTTTCTAAACAAATTCAATTTGGGGGGGTTCCCCCTTGTATATGGTGAAAATGCCCTTATTTACATAAACAAAATGCACCTTCTATTGAATTTTTTTTTCTTTTTTACTTTTTTTGAGTTGGAGTCTCACTCTTATTGCCCAGGCTGAAGTGCAGCAGCACACTCATGGCCACCGCAGCCTCTACCTGCTGGACTTAGGCGATCCTTCTGCCTCAGCCTTCCAAGTAGCTGGAACTATAGACGCACGCCACTACGTCCGGCTAGTCTCTGTGATTTATTATAGAGACAAGGTCTACCGAAGTTGCCCAGGTTGGTCTTGAACCCATGGGATCAGGCAATCCTCTCGCCTCAGCCTCCCAAAGTGCTGGGATTAGGGGCTGAGCCACCACACCCAGCCTGAAATTTTTTTCTACATATACTTGATATTACTAGGGAGAAATTGATGGGTTCCACTGGAACCCAAAGAATTTTTTGGAGTTCAAGATTTCTGGGCATTAAGCTAGGCTCATATACCCAAAGGGTAGGAGGAAAGCAGTATGAACAGAGGCAGCACTTCAAGAATCATCAAACTGGGAGATAAAAGCATGAAGCTGGAGAAATAGTGTAATACATTAATATTATTTGGCAATGACCAGTGATCAAAAGAAGATGAAGCCCCAAGGTCAGAAATAATGAAGAAGAGAAAAACAGCAGAAAATTTATTACAAGATGGGTTAGTCAAAGTGGTTTGACAATGAGATTAAAAAAGGATATCGAGCCGGGCTCGGTGGCTCAACCTGTAAATCCCGTGCCTTGGGAGGCTGAGGTGAGTGGATTGCCTGAACCCGCGGGTTCGAAACCCGCCTGGGCAACTTGGCGAGACCTCATCTCTACAATAAGTCAAAAAATCAGCCGGGCATGGTAGC
>CAUYQG010123334.1:0-20292 GCA_963574415.1 Tarsius wallacei | reverse complement strand
AAAATAGAACGAGACCAAATTGATATAGGAAGGCATGCATTAAGCAAAAATCTACCATGTTCTGAACACTGTGTTAGTCACTTACATATATTATTTTATTTTATCTAATCAACTTCACTCTGAAATAGATAATACTGTGATAATCTCAAATTTTTGAGTCAAGGAAAAGAAACTCAAGGAAGTTAAGTAATTTTCCCAAGTTCCAACTGCTAAAAAATGGCAAAGCTAAGTCTGACTTTAAAACCCAGCCTCTTCCTGCAATCACACTGGTTTGCAGTTAAACCACCATTCTTCTTCATTTTTCTTTGTAATTGGTCATGAGAAATAGGCATTCAAGATCAAAATAAGTTTTACTTGTTTATCTTCTGGCAAAATTCCTCTGACTCTAGTTAAATTTTGGGCAAAGAATCTACCATGAGATGTGTCACTTCACACTAATTAAGGAACAAAGAGATTTGTATAAGTATTAAAAGTTTAACAATAAAAATATATTCCATATCTACCTTTGGAAAAGAGACAAACATGTCTTAGCTCATTGGACTAAATTGTCTTTTGACTGAAGCTTGTAAATGAGTAGCCTGGATTCATTTTCATTCATTATCTCTCATTATCTCTTTCTCTCTCTCTCTCTCTCTCTCTCTCTCTCTTACACACATAAAACTATCACTCTTTGAGTTCTTACCATGTCACAAAAATGCTGTCTTATCTAAGCTTGGGGGACCCTGGGCAACAGACTTAGCATCTCTCTGCCTCAGTTTCTTCCTCTGCTGATAATCTGAGTGCCCTCAAGTTTTCTTACCTTCTAGGAGAACAGTGGAGAAGAAAGAATATTTGTATATTTGCGGACCATTCGAGAGTTTTTCAAAGTAGAAAGACAAATCATTCTCCAAAGATGAATTGTGTTGCTTCCCTGGAACATAGAAAACACACCAGATTTTTACAAGCAGAACCATTTTTATCCTTTGGCCCACTACAGATGAGAGAGGGGATTGTACCAGATGGCCTCTAAATTCCCTGCCAGCTCTGGCCTCCTAGGAATCGACAAGCAGAGGGGAAAGAACACAGGCTTTGAAGTAAAACAGACCCAAATTGTCACAGCGACCCTCTCTGAACCCTTATTATTCTGTAAAATTGACATCATAAATTCACTTCTCAGAGTGCTTGTAAAGCCTAACAAGGCACTTAGTACAAAGACTCGGACAGACATATTTTTAAACGGTGGCCATTATGATCATTATGAGTTCAAGTGTGTTCCCCTAAAATTAGATATTGAAGCCCTCACACTCAACACCTCACAATGTGGCCTTATTTGAAGGCAGGTTCTTTAAAGAGGTAATCAAGTTAAAATGAGCTAATGAGGTTGGGCCCTAGACCAATGTGACTGGTGTCCTTATAAAAATAGAAAATTTGGACCCAGAGACAGACGTACACACAGGGAGAATGCTGTGTGAAGATGAAAGGGAGACCGCAGTGACACGTCTAAGCCAAGGAACACTCCCGATTGCCAGCAACCCACCAGCTCTAGGAAGAGGCGTGGAATAAAGTGCCCCTCGCAGCTCTCAGAGGGAACCAACCCTGCTGATCCCAGGGATCTTGGACTTCCGGCCTCCAGAGCTGTGAGACAACACATTTCTACTGTGAGAGCCACTCAGCTTATAGGACTTGGTTACAACAGCCCCTGCAAATGAAGACATGACTCTAAGTGGCTGACGGTTCTGGGGTATTTGTGTTTTTTTCTCCACCTCACAGTCAGTGGTTTTCAAGCGTTTTTGACAGTAAGCTCAATAAAACAAATAGTTTATGTTGTCCCAGCTTGAGCAATAGTGTGAGATCCCACCTCCACAAAAAATAAATTTAAAACAATTAGCTGGTCACGGTGGCATGTGCCTGTGGTCCCGGCTATTCAGGAGGTTGAGGCGGGAGGATCTCTTGAGCTGAGGAGTTCAAGGCTGCAGTGAGCTATTATCGTACCACTGCACTCCAGCCTGGGTAACAGAGCGAGAACTTATTTCCAAAAAAAATTTTTTTTTACATAGTCACAAAATATACAAAATACTAGATAGATGATAAATGATAGATTAGATAGAGATAGATAGATAGATAGATAGATATATAGACAGATAGAATGATGAAGGCTATTATCTGAAGTTCACTCTTACATTTTCTGTTCTGTTATTTTTAACCTGGTGGTGACCCACTAACTTGATTTCCCAGTCCCCGATGGGTACTGACCCCACTTGAGAAGTTCTACACTGGACTACAAACCCCTTCAGAGCAAGAACATATCTCTCTTCTCATGGCATCCAAGCCAACACTCAACATGTAGTAATCCAATAAACACTTGATGATTAGCTTTTAAGGCCAAAGCGCATTGATGCCTTTTTATGCCCCTACTTTGGGCTCTGTGAATCATTCTGTGCCAAAATATTCAATGTCTATGGAAATTTTAAAATAACTAACAAGAAAGCATGTAGCAAATGACTGGTGAATGTTCTCAGATCAAATTACATCATCATAAAAATACATTGGATGTTCCTTTGATACACAGATTAGTTTTATCCTGAATGGTATCAGCTCTCTCCAAAGGTGCTGATGTTCTGTGTGCTGGTTACAACCCAAATAAATTAGTATATGTAAGTCAGGGTATTTTTTTTTTTTTTTTTTTTGAGTTGGAGTCTCACTCTGTCACCCAGACTGGAGTGCAGTGGCCGCTCCCGGCCACCGCAGCTCGACCTGCTGGGCTCCAGCGATCCTTCCGCCTCAGCCTTCCAAGCAGCCAGAATTACAGGCACGTGCTACCACGCCCGGCTGATTTTTTTATTTATTGTAGAGATGAGGTCTTACCAAGTTGCCCAGGTGGGGTCTCGAACCCACGGGCTTAAGCAATCCACTCACCTCAGCCTCCCAAGGCACGGGATTACAGGCTGAGCCACCGAGCCCGGCTAGGGTAATTTTTAATTACAGGGTAACTTGTGTATTTTTCATCACATGATATACATATTGGAAAAGGAATATGTTTCAATATTTTATATCACATTGCTGCGTGTTCCGAGGAATTGTATTATATAAGTATTAAATAACAAGTGATAAGTACTTCTCACTGGTGAAATAAGATGTTGGTCAGATGATTGTTTATCCTTTTGAGGATGTCTACAGATGTATTTGTTACCTATGTTTATTCTCTTGACAAATGCTCAAACATAAATACAGTTCAACAATTAATTATTCAGTGCCTACTCTATCTGCAAGAAAGTATGGTTAATATAAAACTGTGGGCAACCCCTCGGGTCCCCTCCCACTGTGGGAACTTTTCTGTTCTCTCAATAAATCCTGCTTTCTAAAAAAAACAAAACAACAAACAAACAACAGCAACAACAACAAAAACTGTATGAGCCAGGCACGGTGGCTCATGCCTGCTATCCTAGCACCTTGAGAGGCCAAGACAGGAGGACTGCTTGAACCTAGGAATTTGAGATCAGCCTGGGCAGACGTCATCTCTACAAAAAAAAAAAATCAAAATATTAGCCAAGCATGGTGGCGCGCATCTATAGTCCCTACCACTCTCAGGAGGCTGAGGCCAAAGGATCGCCTGAGCCCAGGAGGTCAAGGCTGCAGTGTGGCCGTGATCATGCCACTGCACCCCAGCCTGGGTGGCAGACTGAGGCCTCGACTTTATTTTAATTTTTTTTGTTTACTTATTTTATTTTATCATTTTAAAGATGTATGTGGGGTACAATTCAGGATTAGGTACACAAATGTTCATCGTGCAGGTACCCTTGAAGAAGAGGTGTACTTCACTCCTCTGGCAGTTTCCCACTGCTGCCCATACCACCCCACCCCAGGCCGTTTCCCACTACGTCCAAACCCGTTCGTATAGTATTATGATAACTGTTCAAGGTCCACTTTTGAGTGAGAGCATGGGGAACTCAGTTTTCTGTGTCTGTGATAGATTACTGAGTATGATCAACTCTAAATCCATCCAAAGTGCTGCGAAGTCCATATGTTTGTCCTTCTTTAGGGTTGTGTAATATTCCGTTGTATACATGTACCACAATTTTTTTATCCAGTCCAGTTTCGATGGGCAGCATGGTTAAAAAAAACTATGTGAGATGAGCCATCTCCCCTCTAGGACCTGTGTAAAGCCTAGTGGAGTTAAAGACAGTACTCATAGCTAGATGCAGTGTGACGGCAGAGACAGCTGTGACACCCCATTCCCATCACCTCCCAAGCCTCCACCTTCACCACCACCGCCAGATTAGCTCCCACTGAATGGAGCAGCACAGGTAAAGATAAATCACAGTTAGCCGAGAAACATCAGCACCATTCCCAGGAGGGCACACCAGTTCATGTCTCAAAATTTGCTCCTGGTGCTAGCAACCGTGCCAAGGAGAACACGCCCTTTTCTTCCCTTCCCTCACCTGGGTCCTCACGAAGTGCCCAGTTGGTCAGATGTTACTTTGAAATATCTGTCTGCAAAACCTATAACAGCCTGCTGAAATAGCTTGCTTGACATGAGTAAGTAAGCCATTTTGTAACATTTTCCAGCTTAGCCTAGAGATGACCCCTTTGTGTAACCTTCTCATAATCATACCACACTCGCACATTCCTGTGCCCCTCGGTGATTGGAAACTCCCTAGTTGCGTAAATTCTGTAGCCATCCGTACGCCTTACTGCCTCTTACTAATCATATGGTTTGTCAAGAAATATCCGTCAAACTGTACAGCTTATGTCATGCTTACCTTTAAAAAACACACTATTCATTCTGTTTGGGGCAGAGAGTTATTTGGGACACTAGTCCGCTCTTGGTTGCCGGGGTCAATAAAGGACTCATACTCTGACCTTCCCTGCGTGTTGGCATTGTTTCTCGCAATCCAGCTATAACAACTTAAATTGGCAAAGTAAAATGTTCTAACTGTATATATCTGCCCTGGCGTTCCTCCACTGACCTTCCCCTGATGTAGGGTAACACGAAAGCAGCCCCACGCACTCCTGGAAGCCAAGGGAGCATTTCTTTTTTTGAGTTGGAGTCTCACTCCGTCGCCCAGGCTGGAGTGCAGTGGCACGCTCACAGCCACCGCAGCCTCCACCTGCTGGGCTCAAGCAATCCTTCCGCGTCAGCCTTCCAAGTAACTGGAACTGCAAGCGTGTGTCACCACGGCCTGGTTTATTTTTGGTTTATTGTAGAGCCAAGGTCTCAGTAAGTTGCCCAGGCTTGTCTTGAACCCCTGAGCTCAGGCAATCCACTTGCGTCGGCCTCCCAAAGGGCTGGGATTACAGCCACAAGGGAACATTGATTTGGAGAGACATTTGGTTTGGATCTAGTGGGATCTCATTGTGTCATCCACCATCAATTCTGAGATTGCAAAGGGAGAGGATGGCTTCTGGGAACCCTAGTGGCCACTGTGCGGGCTCAGCCAGCCTTGTGACACACACCTGCAGGGCTGAGAGTGCATGTGAGACTGATGTGACAGACCTCGCAGTCCCCAGCACCAGATGTACATAGGTACTGAAGACAAGACAAGAAAGCAAGGAGCCAGAAGCCAGTCTGTGGAATGTTCCTTTAACTCTTACTTCCAATATGAAAGAAAGTTGGTGGAAGTTTTGCCAAACACGACAACCCTAAAAATATGCAACTCATTACCAGTAACGGGTTGAAAATTGAAAGAGACTTTTTAAACAGTAAGCAATATAAAAGTATCACTGGCGCATTCTAGAGGAAAGGTGAGCGTGGCTTTTTACAATCTGAAAAGGTGTTTGAGAGATGAGGCAGGCAGAACATGGAAGAAAAATCTAGAGGCGTGTCCAGAAGCAAAGCCACGGCTGTGCGCAAGAGCAGCAAATAGAGTCAGTCCAATGGCTGGAAGTTCTAGAAAATTCCAAAAAAAAAACCCACAAAACTTTCCTGGAGGAAGGTTTACACCAAAGTGAAACCTATATTCTTTGCAAGACCTAAGAGATGCAGGGAAGACAAGGAGGAGGTGGAAAAGAACAAAAACTCCACAGGAGACAGGTGCAAAGAAGATTCAGGAAGAGTGAACTATTCTGCAACCAAGAGACCTCGAAACTCACCAGGACAGATGTGCTCCCTGAAGGAAGATTCTGCAAACAGCTAGGCCAGGAAAACGCAACTCATTCTCTAATGAGTGAGTGGAAAAACAATGACTAGTACATCCTCAATGCAATACTACTACTACAAGAAAAAGGGTGGGAGAAAGTTGCAAATCTTACCAAAGACATACCCCAGAGAAAGGTTGCCATAGGATAGATGGAAACAGTAGCCAAGTCTTCTGCCAGGAATTGTTTAAAATTTATTTTTCTCTAAAACGTAAGCCCGTGGTTTTAGCAGAATGTGAGAAAACAAGAGGAAATGGTGAGAAAAGGAGGTGGATTCATTACTGAAAGAATTCAGAAGAAAAATTAAAAGAAGAAGCGCATTATATAAATGAGGATAAAATTAAAATGAAAACAAGAGAGAATAGATATTGTGGGGGGAAACTGTGATTACCAGAGATCATAGACATTAGAAGAACAATAAAAATAAAACAACTAAGGAAAGAGTTTGAAAAGGAAAAGGGAGAAATCGAGATATTAATACAAAAATTCAGATAATGAGATCCACCATAAACATACATGTTGCCTTAAAAGAACAGTAAATCTGGCCAGACGTGGTGGCTCAGGTCTGCAATCCTAGCACTTTGGGAGACTGAGGTAAGAGAGTTGCTTGAAGTTTGAGACCATCCTAGGCAACAGAACAAGACCCTGTCTCTACAAAAATTAAACTTAAAAATTAGCCAGTCATGGTGGCTGGCACCTGTAGTGCCAGCTATTTAGGAGGCTAAAGCAGAAGGATCACCTGAGCCCAGGAAGTTGAGCCTATGATGAGCCATGACCATGCCACTGCACTCCAGCTGGGGTGACAGAGTGAGACTCCAACTAAAAAATAAAATAAAATAGATAGACACGTAGAACCTTATCAAACTAAAAAGCTTCTGCAAAGTGAAAGAAACCATCAAGAGAGCAGGAAGACAACCCACAGACTAGGAAGAAATACCTACCAGTTGTATGTCTGACAAAGGCCTAACATCTATGATCTACAAGGAACTCAAATGTGCCACAAAGAAAAATCAAACAGCCCTATTACTAAGTGGGCAAAAGATATGAATAGACACTTCTCAAAAGAAGACATATGAACAGCCAACAGATACATGAAAAAATGCTCAGCCTCACTAGTCATCAAAGAAATGCAAATTAAAACTACACTAGAGGTACCACCTAACTACAGTCAGGATGGCCATCATCAATAACTCAAAAAACAACAGATGCTGGAGAGGATGCAGGGAAAAGGGAACACTTCTACACTGTTGGTGGGAGTGTAAACTAGTACAGCCTTTGTGGAAAACAGTGTGGCCATTCCTAAAAGATCTAAAAATCAACCTCCCATACAACCCACCAATCCCCCATCTGGGAATATACCTGGAAGAACTCAAATCATTCTACAAAAAAGATACCTGCACACACATGTTTCTTGCAGCACTATTCATGATAGCAAAAGCATGGAACCAACTGTGCTGCCCATCAAAAGTAGACTGGATTTTTAAAATGTGGCACATATACACAATGGAATATTACACAGCCATAAGGAAGGACAAAATTATGATCTTCGCAGCAACTTGGATGGACTATAATACTGAGTGATCTATCACAGAAACAAAGAACTGAGTACCACATGTTCTCACTCATAAGTGGACCCTGAACAATTATCATAATACTATAAGAAAGGGATTGGCAGTAGAGGGAAAGTGCCAGGGGAGGGAGCGGGGTAGGGGAAAACACTTCATCAATAAGGGTACCTGATCTCAAACCAGGTGACATGGGGACTAAAGTGAGACCCAAGCTTTACCTATACAATGACCACTTGTGTACCTAGTCCTGAATTGTATCACTCATCTTTAAAATAAAAATTTAAAACATAAATAAAACAAAATATATAAGAATAGTAGATCAGAACAAATTTCTGAAGTTATAATTCAAATAAATATTCTTGAAATAAAAGTGGAATTTTCATTTTGAAGTGGCACCATATGCCTAAGAAAATTGACCCAGAACAGTCAATACTGAGACAAATCCTTGTAAAATTGTAGAACTTTAAAAATTAAAAAGAAATCATGCCTGCAATCCCAGCGCTTTGGTAGATCAAGGTGGGAAGATCACTTGGGGCCAGACGTTTGAGACCATAGCAAGACCTTATTTCTACAAAAACATTTAAAAATTAGCCAGGTGTGATGGCCCATGCCTGTCATCGTAGCTACTTGGGAGACTGAGGTAGGAGAATCATTTGCCCCCAGAAACTCGAGGCTGCAGTGAACTATGACCAGGACAATGCTCTCCAGCCTGGGCAACAGAAAAGACCCTGTCTCCAAACAAACAAACAAAAAGAAATCACCTCATTCATCAAACAAATCAATCAAGACACCTATAAGGGAAAGATTAGCCTCAATACAGATTTTTCCAAAGTATGATTCAAAGCCAAAAAATACCAGGAGCAACACCAAAGAGATTCTCAAGGGGGTAACAACGATTTTATAGCCAGCCCAACTATCTTTCTGATAAAAGGCTACAGAAAAACAGTGCTGAAAATTGAACTCAGGTAATATTTTTCTCAAGAGCCCTTTGAAAGAAGCATCTAGGCAACACATTCTAACCAATGGAGAGAAATCACCACAAAAGGACTGATGGTATGCATTCAATGTATTTAACTACAGAACTAGGATTAAAACAAACATGGGGATTACAGGAACAGCAAATTGTAAAATATTAAACGCACACATACTCTGTGCCAAGCAATGACCCTCACAGCTGTATTCCCTAAAGAAACACGTGTCCCAATTGCAAAGATGTGGAATCAGCCTAAATACTCATCAACCGATCTGTGGATAATGAAAATGTGGTGTATACACACTATGGAATACTATTTAGCCATCAAAAAGAATGAAATAACATCTTTTGCAGCAACTTGAATGGAATTGGAGACCATCATCCTAAATGAACTAACTCAGGAACAGAAAATCAAACACTACATGTTCCATATATAAGTGAGAGCTAAACTAAGGATGTGCAAGGCATAAGAATGGTATAACAGACATCGGAGACTCAGGGGGCGAGGGGGAAAGGGGTGAAGGGATGAAAAATCACCTGTCAGGTACAAGGTGCACAGGTGGGGATGGTGGATACACTTACAGTCCGGACTTCTTTACCACTATACAATGCAACCATGTAACTAAAAACGATTTGTATCCCCTAAAACTACGGAAATAAATAATAATAATAATAATGAATATGAATTTACATTATCTAATAAAATTTTCGGGATAGTTTTTTTTTAAAGAAACATGTCCAAAGAAGACAGCTTCAAGAATTTCACTGTAGCATTGTTTATAATAGCAAAAAAAAAAAAAAAGACCCTTAAAAATGGAAACAACCTAAATGTCATCGAAGTTTAAAAGCATGCAAAACTCTACTGTACAGTGTTTATGGACACCTATATCATTAAAATAAGCACTGGCTACACAATTTCCAGGGCTTATTGCAAAATGAAATGCAGAGCTGTAATATTTCACAAGTGCTGTCTTGACTCGGTCTTGAAGTCATGGCAACAAACCTCAATTTCCTTCCGCTGGCAGTTTGCTGGGTCCCCACTCCAGTCCCCACTCAGACTCACTCTCTGGGACCACCCTGCATACACCCCAAGGGCTTCCTTTCCAGGTGTTCAACACTCTGGAGCCCAGTACCATAAAACTAGGGACAGCCCTGGAGCAGGTGACACTATTTAAATTAGCCAATCCGCATGGGCCCTGGAGAACCTAGATACCCTAGCCTGCTTGCCTTCCACAAGCTGCCATCCACAGTTCCAGCTTGGTGCCACCCTGTCCCTGGGGACAACCCTCTGTGTGGCCCTCTCATAGAGGGCCGGTTAAGTTCCAGGTGTGGGACACAGTCGACCAAGAGAAATACAGCCGTAAGACACTAAGAGTTCTGCTTTTTATCTGTCTCAGAGTCACTGCGTTATATCCTACCATCAAAAAAATCTTTGACTTTTTCTAAATAAGGGCCATTTGGCTTGTTCAAAAATTATTAACACTTCAAAACAGTGACAGCTGAACATTAAATGAAACACGGGCCATTATCAACACGGGCACAGTGCAACCATACAAGTTGCATGCCCATAAACCTGGCTCCAGTCAAAATTTTGCAATACACATGTGACCCATAAACACTAAATTCAGAATAATATTTACCTCTAGGGAAGGAAGGAGGATAATTGGATTAACAAGGAGAACTGAGATTTCAACTGTTCCTAGGATCTTTTATTTTATTAAAATTGGTTTTTAAAATCTGGAGTCAAATATGGAAAAACATTAACATTTGATAAACCTGAGTGAGGGATATATAGGTGTTTGACTTTTTTTTAAAAATTTTTTTAAGTCTGGGTCTCACTCTGTCATTCAAGTTGGAGCGCAGTAGCACAATCATAGTTCACCTCAGCCTCCAACTCCTGGGCCCAAGTGATCCTCCTGCCTCAGCCTCCCAAGTAGCTGGGACTACAGGTACATACCACCACACTTAGCTAATTTTTTTTTTTTTCTGGTAGAGACAAGGTCTTGCTATGTTGCCCAGGCTAATCTTGAACTCCTGAGCTCAAGCAATCCTCCTGCCTTAGCCTCCCAAAGTGCTGGGATTATAGGCATGAGCCACCACACCCAAAATTGTCATATTTTTTGACTACCTGAATTATTTCACTGTTTAAAAAATGATTAATACAGTAATATGATTCATACAGAGAACACTTTGCAATGGAAAGCTAGAACAGGCTGGGCGCAGTGGCTCACACCTATAATTCCAACACTTTAGGAGGACTGTTTGGGCCCAGGGGTTCAAGACTAGCTTGGGCAAGGCAGCATAGCAAGACTTCACCTCTACAAAAAAAAAAAAAAAAATCACAAAATTAGTTGAGTGTGGTGGCATAGGACGGTAGTCCCAGCTACTCGAAAGAGTGAGGTAGGAGGATCTCTTGAGCCCAGGAAGTCAAGGCGACAGTGATCCCTGATCATGCCACTGCATTCCAGCCTGGGGACACAGGAAGAGCCTGAGTCAGAAAAATAAAAAGTAAAATAAAGCTAGAACAATGTTTCAGGATGTACGTTAGTACACATAAGCCTTACAATAGGTTCTGAAAGCAAGTTAAAAATTAAGAAAAAAATGAGTGTGGAAGGGTTGAGACAGAAAGTAGAATGGTGCTTGCCGGGAGCTGGGGAGGAGAGAAACGGGCAGCCAGTGCTCCATGGGTTTCAGCCACGCAAGATGAAAAAGTTCTATAGACCTGCTGTGCCCACAAGCTTCTACTCAACATATGATATACACACGCAGAAATGTGTTAAGAGGGTAAATCTCATTAGGTGTTTTTTGCTGCAATAAAAAAAGTCCACCTTAGAGATTAGTGTATGATTCCAAGCTTCCATTTCTCCCACTTTTAAATGGCATTAAAATTAACAGGGTGTATTTCATAGCATTCTAGTGAGAATTAAAAAATACAGTCAGTCCAACTGACTTGGAGACACTTCTGGAAGAAACACCATGATGACTGCCTGAGAGCCATAAGGTTAGTTCAAACATGTATTAGTTGGTGACGGCAGCACACAACACACGGCAGTTGCAAAACATCCTTTGGCGGTGAATCTGAGATGTAGCCACCTTGGGTGCTGAGGTCTGTTGGCTTGTGTTCTCACCAAAAGGGCCCGTCATTCTCCACGTAGGGGACATAGCTGGCCGGGAGACATCTGGTGAACTGAGAGACGGCTGTTATAGCCAAGCCTGGTGGGCCATGATAGTTTTTGGTGAAACTTCAAGAGTTTCGAGCATGTAGCCTACTGGACGCAAAGATCTGGAAGGTGCACATAAAAACGTGCCTATCCTGTGGTGTGGCAACTAAGGACAGAAAAGTAAATGTAAAACCTGTTATTGTCCACTGAAGGAAGACTTTGCAGTACAATGACATTGCTGCCCAAAGTAACCACAAGTTTGAAAAGCCCCACCTCTGGCTCGCTAGAAACTCACTAGACACCCTCACCTGAAGTTTGCAGCCATGCCTGCTCTCCCTGACCCCAGACGCTGTCCCGGTCCCAGCGTGGGCAGCGCGACAGGAGTGCAATTTGGAGGTTGCTCAGACAACCACTCTCCTGGATAAGGGTGAAGACCTGGAAGGGAATGAGGCCGGGGCCTGCATCAGAAGTCCAGTTTTCTAGCCACTGTCCTGTGCTTAAAAAATAAAATAAAGCTAGAACAGTATTCAGTGCTTCAGGATGTGCCTTAGAGCACGCAAGCCTTACAATAGGTCCTGAAAGCAAGTTAAACATTAAGAAAAAAATGAGTGTGAAAGGGTTGAGACAGAAAGTAGAATGGTGCTTGCCGGGGGCTGGGGAGGAAAGAAAACAGGCAGTCACTCAGCAGGGTGGTGTGTGTGCCGCTTTATCGTGGGCTGCACCTTCAGGATGCTGAGGAGGCAAATGGGCTTCAGAGTGACCGCGGCAGTTAAGACACAAAATCATGTCACTGGCAGCCACACGGATGCTGTTGGTGACCATTATTCTAAGCGAATTAACACAGAAACAGAAAACTGAAGGCTGCAAGTTCTCACTTATAAGGGAGAACTAAAACTGGGTACACATGGGGACAAAAAAGGGAACAACAGACACCAAGGACTCCTAATGAGGGGAAGGTGGGAGGGATAAGGGCTGAAAAGCCTCCCACTGGGTACCATGCTTGCCACCTGGATGATGGGTTCAACAGACACCATCACGCAATATGCCCACATAACAAACCTGCATGTGCACCCCGGATCTAAAATAAAACAAATAAGAAGGACAAACATATGGACCTCGCAGCACCTTGGATGGTTTTAGAGTCTATCATACTCGGTGATCTATCACGAAACAAAGAACTGAGTACCACATGGTCTCACTCATAAACGAACCCCGAACATTGACCCTAATACTATAAGAAAGGGATTGGTGGTAGCGGGATACTGCCGGGGTGAGGGTGGGGAGGATACAACATCAATAAGGGTAACTGATCTCAAATCTTGCAAAGTAGGGGCCAGGAGGAGGGCCAAACTTTACCTGTACGATGGCCACTAGTATACCTAATCCTGAATTGAACCCCACATCTTTAAACTAAAATTAAAAATAATAAAATAAAAGAAATCTATGTTTGGGCAACCTGCATATTTTGCTGTTTTGAAACACAGCTGTTTCCTTCCTGAGTTTCAAATACCGTATGACGGCTACAGTCACGTCGTGATGCTCAGCTGTGACATGTCTGTCACTGTCATTCTCATTCCTTTTTGTTTAAAATCAAAGATCTAAAAAGAAAAGAAAGCATGCCTTAGTCACCGAATACAGGATTAATGTTTATCCTCAATATATTACTATCATCATCACATCATTGAAAACTGTAACATAGGAGAGATGGTTACAGACAAAACCAAGAAAGTGGGAATATACACTATTGTGATATAAAGTAGGAAGAAAGGACATTTACAAATATCCTGTAAAATTAAATAAATATTTAAATAAAATATATCTACTCGTACATTTGCTGGTTTTGAGCATTCTTTTTTTTTTTTTTCCAAGAGACAGAGTCTTGTTCTGTCACCCAAGCTGAAGTGCAATGATGCTATCACAACCTCGAAATCCTGGGCTCCAGTGATCCTTCCAGCTCAGCCTCCCAAGTAGCTGGGACTACAGGTGCACAACCCCACGCCTGACTAATTATTTTACCTGTCATAGACATGGCGTCGCACTATGTCGCCCAGGCTGGTTTCAAACTCCTGGGCTCAAGTGATCCTCCCACCTTGGGGTTCCCAGAGTGCAGGCCTGAGCCACCACGCCCAGCCTGAACGTTCCCCTTTTCTGGCATGAAAAGGAAATTGAGATTTATATTTACCTGTATAATGTCTACCACTTATTAATTTTAAA
This sequence comes from Tarsius wallacei, assembly GCA_963574415.1. Taxonomy (NCBI): domain Eukaryota; kingdom Metazoa; phylum Chordata; class Mammalia; order Primates; family Tarsiidae; genus Tarsius; species Tarsius wallacei. Next base: position 6,262 of record CAUYQG010123334.1, on the reverse strand, counting down.
AATATTTTTCTTTTTCTAAGCACCGGTATTAACTGTCCTCTAGGAATACTCATCAGTGGCAAGACCTGTGAGTGAACAATGTAAGTGAAACCGCTTGGTTAAAATAAAGGGCAGGACTTAGGAGGTTAACTGCCATCTTCTGTTCCTTTAAAGTCACTTAGTAAATGCAAGAGGAGAGCATGCTAGAAATCTTTTCGAACACTGCAGGCCACACACCGGGTAGACTGAAAAGAGGTTTGTCTCGTAAACCACAATCCTATCAGCAGTCCAAGGCTCTCCAGGGACTTGATTTCTGGGGACAGGGAGTGACAGGGGAATGGGACATCTTCTGTGTCCCCCTCTGGGCCTCACCACATCCTCCCTTCTCCAGGGCCCTGTGCCTGGAACCGACCTGTGTCACTGCGGCCACAGGCCGCCTTGCCCTCTCCTGTGGACACCTGCATACTTTGAGCCAATGTGGGAAGGAGACGGCAGCAGGAGACTGGACAGAGGGGGAAAATGAGGTCAGGCATTTGTGTCCCAGGTCCCAGCCTCCAGTTGACAGGGGACACGCTGACTTCCCAGCTTGAGCTGCGTTCCTCCTGCTGCCTCTCCTCAGAGATGTTTTCTCCAGTCCTCCAGTCCCAGCCACCACTCCCTGCCCCTGCCTTTCCTGCTTGGAGGGAGAAATGGCTTCCTGCCATTCCCAGGCTGGGGGGGGCTGCACTGGCTGTTTCCCTCAAACCTGCCCATATCCTTATTGGGCTCTTCTCAAGTGACCCAGTTTGGAGGTCCTATCGGTGTCCTGCAGGGACAGGGAGGAGGAGAGGAAGAAAAGTATCAAAATGAGGAAAAGACACAGCACAAATATTAAACGCTCCACAGATGGCTCAGCCACCACCAGCCCCACCAGGATAAATGGCTCTATTTCAGGGGGAAAAGTACCATGAAGTCAGTGTTGTGTAGTTAAATATGCCACCGTATGATGAACAGCATCATTTTAATTATTTCATGCTTCTGAAATAAGTTTGCCATTTGCAGCATGCTTTTGCCCGGTCTCTAAATCATTTGTCACTTAGTCTCTTACCCGGAAAACATGCACACAGATTAGACCTTGGAGAGATGAGGACACAAAGCCCTGGCCCAAAATGACTCAGCGATGTGCGGCAGTGGCCTTTCACGGGAGACGAGAACCCGTCTTTGGGATCTGAACTCACCACACAGATTTTCAATGGCCCAAATGACATGTCAACACGACCAGAACTACCACCCACACACTTTAATACCTGACTTAACTCTAAGATCAGCGATGGCCTTCCTTGCCTGACAACCTTTGTTGCAACAGAAGGGGGTCACTTGAAATTGATCGTACCCCACACTGGAAAAGTTTGCCACCAATTACGTATTCTGAATCAAAGGAAGATTTCCAGAAGGAAGTTGATCCCTGGAGTTATCTGTTTCCTTTTCAGATAGAGCCCGGAGTGCCCCCCTGTGTATAAAAGAGAAATAAATCCTCACTGTTGTCATCGCTACCAAAATAAGTTTAGGTGTTAGTGCTTATTTTTCTAACAAAAATATGTACTCTTGGTGACAGCTTTATGAAATTCACATACTATCTTGGTATACTATGGGCATCATTTTTTTTTTTTCAGACATACGCACTATTCATGGGTGAGTCCAAGGTCTTAGGACTAGGGACAAGTCCAAAACACAGGGCTTGTTTTATTGTAAACTCAAAATTCAGAGTCTCAGATAGCTAAATGATATTCCCATCTTATAAATAATCATAATTTGAGATTTAACATTGTTACTAGGGTGGTGTGGGACCAGCATGGGCAATATGGCAAGAATCCGTCTCTACAATAAATTAAAGAAAAAAAATTAGCTGGGTGTGGTGGCACATGCCTATAGTCCCTGGTACTTGGGAGGCTGAGGCAGAAGGATTGCTTGGGCCCAGCAGGTCGAGGATGCAGTAGCTGTGATCATGCCACTGCACGCCAGCCTGGGCAACAGAGTGAGACTTCAATTCTAAAAATAATAATAATAAGTTACTAGGATGTTCAAACATTTGTCAACATACTATGATGAAGTAAACCAGTTCTCACCATGCATGTCAAAGGCCTTCTCTCATCAGGGCTTTTACCTAAATTAATTTGCTGAGATCCCTCCCTGCGTGGTAGTTGTTGTTGTTGCTGTCATGAGCCTTATAAAGTTCTCCATTTTTAAAAGGATTGCCAGACAAATCTGGTTCAACAACCTGCAAAGAACCCCACTGCCTGTCAATGAAGATTTGATTAAGGTTAAGCTGTAAAGCAGAACTTCCAAGCAAATGTCTGCATAGATGTTCAGGTGATTAAAATAATGTACCCATTTGCCTCCCGAGGACATTATCCATCACCTTTCGACAATTACAACTCAGGAAGACAAGATAGAATTTGGTTGTCATTAAAAATATTGCTAACCAGTTGTATTTTTATAGGCGGAAAGCAACTCCAATGAATTTTGGAAAGTAAATTGTCTGGTTTTTGTGCAGAGGGTTGACTTGAAGTCACTCCCATATTCTTCGGTTCTCATCTATTTGTTGTGTTCTACTGTCCTCCAATGGATGTTCGATAGTACTGGTACTGCAGAAGCCGTTTGGCTCTGGGAATCAGCAGGAGGTTGGATAGCACACGTGCTCTGTGGCAAACAACCCCTGAAAAAATCTCATTTCTCTCGTGCAAGCTGAAATCAAGTAACACATCCGAAAAGCATTCTCCTTAGTAGAAAATAAGCTCAGAGTCATTCAGATGAAATCCTGTCGTTTCCCTTTTGTCCTTATCATATTGACCGAGTTTGAAAGTGGCGGACCTATTTACACAAAAGTTACTGTTAAGAAATGTAGGAAGGGTCTGATTTGGTGACTGGAATTTAGAGGCATGTGTCTCAGTGATAGACTTCGGCTATCAAGGAAGACACCGCCACCGTGAATATACTTTTGTTAGTCTAGAAAGCAACTGGAAATATTCTAGAGCGATGAAGTTTGACTCAAACATAGTTTGTTATGCAAAATAAGAAAAGATAAAGAGTAACATCCTATAACTTAATGTTAATGACGAGATCAGTCTGAATCAGAACATGCACTTTAAAGAACCGGGTTTTTGTATTTTCATGGTCACAGTGAGGATGCGATTTCAATAGATAGCCCAAGTCATTACATAACACCCAGGGCTATTTCTGTAAATTGATTCGTATGTGGGGGAACTCTAGCCATCACATGCCCCAAATTTTCTTGTGATTTCTGTTTTAGATCATTCCGCCTATAATCCACAACAGGTGTTGAATCTTGTATTAGCTCAAGTGTTCCAATTTTGATCTGGAAAATACTGTGACTCAAACAGTGGGTGGAAGAAAGGACACAAGAAGAGAATGTCTGTCAGATATGAGAATAACTTTCTGAGCATATAAGAATGTGGACTAGGCCTCCTTCTCTCCCACAGAGCCGGAAGACAGCTCAGATAGGATGCTATCCGATATCTCACAGGTGCTCATGGTTCCCTGATGCATATGGTAGTCTATCAGATGTGCAAATCTAGTGTTTCACAGGTGCATATGTTTTCCTAATGCATACAGATGGGTTTAGTGCTATACACCACTTAAAATAGCCATAAGGTACTATAACCATCTGTGAGGATGATACTGTGGGAATGCGTCTCTCACCTACTCCACCCATTTCATGGAAATTCCAAAGATATGCTGTAGTGCCTGCAAAAGATGAGATCTGAAAAGTTTCTAAGCATAGAATGGCAGACAGCATATTTTAATAAATGATGAATCATAGCCCTCAAGAAATTCCAATCATTAGATGTTAATTTCAGATTAAGAATACAGGCGTCCCTTGGTATCTGTGGGAGATTCGTTCCAGGATGCTCCACAGATAGCAAAATCTGCAGATGTTCAAGTCCCTGATATAAAATGGCATAGTAGCCAGGCAGAGTGGCTCACACCTGAAATCCCAGCACTTTGGGAGGTGGAGGCAAGAGGATTGTCTGAGTCCAGGGGTTCAAGACCAGCCTGGGCAACTTGGTGAGACCTCGTCTCTATAATAAATCAAGAAAAATTAGCCAGGCGTGGTGGTACACGCCTGAAGTTTCAGCTACTTGGAAGGCTGAGGCAGAAGGATCACCTGACCTGAGCCCAACAGGTCAAGGCTGCGGTGGCCTTGAGTGTGTCACTGCATTCCAGCCTGGGTAACAGAGTGAGACTCTGACACTCAAAAAGTTTTTTAAAAAGTTAAAAATAAAGTAAAATGGCATAATAATTGCATATAACCTAAGCACATCCTCCCATATACTTTAAATATCTCTAGATTACCGTATACTTTACTGTATATTTTAAATATCTCTAGATTACTTATAATACCAAATACAATGTAAGTGCTATGTAAATAGTTGTTATACTGTATTGTTTAGAGAATAATGACAAGGGAACAAGTCTGCATGTGTTCCGATGCAACTGTCCATCTTTTTCTGAATATTTTCTTTTGATCCACGGTGTGCAGACAGGGGGCCAACTGTACTATGTTCTGAATTGAAATCAGATAACACCTGTGGCATATCCTAAAAGCAAGTGAGTAATAACTCAGTAAGTGGAATGCACATATGAATGTAAATGGATTCACATGTGCCTTCCCATGGGGACCTGATTGCAGTTCTAAATACAGGGCTAAGAGTCCCATGAGCTGTTCATCAAGAAACAACCCCTTGTCAGTTCTTTCCACCATGTTTATGGTCAGACATAAACTATAGATCACAGAAGAGCACATGGAGGTATATGCAGGCATGTGTGTACATACGGGTAACTATGAATATGAAAATGGCTGTACCAGTACGACCTGATGCCTGCAGATCCCAGCTTCTCCTGAGAAAAGAACCCACCAAATTTTTGAGTGTAGGTGTGAGAAGAATAGAAGAATATGGAAGAACAACTGATATTTCCTACATGCACTGTGCCAATATCTCTAGCTGTACATTTTTTATGGCCAAAATGGTTGATGTGTTCTTGGCATACAGAAGTTTTTAACTTTTGGAGAATATTGCTGATATCTGTGCTAAGCATTCTGACTTCCTTCTCTACCCTTTAAATTAATGAGCCTTGATTGACTCATCCATGAGCCATCCCTAGATTCTCCATCAACCTGAATCTAATATCTTCCTTTGTTAATACAAGAGTCATGTAGCAATTTCAATAAAACTAAAACTTGTATAATAAATTCCATTATGACATTTCTTTTCTTTTCTTTTTTTTTTTTGAGTTTTTTTTGTTTGTTTGTTTGTTTTAAGTTGGAGTTTCACTCTGTGGCCCAGGCTGGAGTGCAGTGGCACGCTCATGGCCATCCCAGCGTTGACCTGCTGGGCTCCGGCGATCCTTTCACCTTAGCCTTCCAAGTGGCCGGAATGACAGGCACATGCTACCATGCCCGGCTAATTTTTTATTTTATTGTAGAAACAAGGTCTCACCAAGTTGCCCGGGCTGATCTCAAACCTGTGGACTCAGGCAATCCATTCGCCTCAGCCTCCCAAAGTGCTGGGATGACAAACTGAGACACCGAGTCCGGTCATGACATTTCTTATTATGAATACACATTTTCTTTTTTCACTCTGGTAACTCCATAATCACACATTTCAGAAGTAATCAGAAAAGCCCCAACTGCAAATAGCCAACTAGTAATTAGTCATCTCAGCATGGATATCATGGTAACATGACTTCCCATCTCATTGTAGGGCCTGGGCTGGAGAAAAAAACTGGAGTATATTTGTTTCATGGTGACAGAAGAAGCTCACAAAGGTAAGCCCAAACATGCTGGAAGTTCATCATCCAAAGCGAGTTATATGGCCAAGTCCAAAGTTGATCTGCCCATTCTAATGTGACGGCAAGTATGTGGATATATAAAACTACTACAGGGAAGTGAAAAAGTAGTCTGAAGAATTCAGTCTACCACAGTCACCAAGGGAAACAAAAAACTGTATTAGGAGATAGAAGAACTGAATTCTAAGTCCTGTTCACTCACTGTTTACTTGAGCAAGGGAGTAACCTCTGTGTCCCAAGTAGGTAAGGGGCAGGTAGAGTGAATGATTCATGAAGACTTAGGCTGTCCCAATTATTCTCTGAGCTCTTTAACTCTCATCTCTCATCAATTCCTTCTCCCATCATGCACATGGCTTTCAAAGTTATGAGTCTCCTGCTCAGGAAGAATAGATTAATCCTTGGCTTCCACAACTGAGCGGTGACTCACTCCCATTAC
>CAUYQG010123329.1:0-26309 GCA_963574415.1 Tarsius wallacei | reverse complement strand
AAACCTATATTGGGGTGGAGATGCTGACTGATGGCAAAGACAGTGTTCATGTGAAGTGTTCATTCTAGCGGAGGGAATTACAACAGGTAGGAAATCATGCTATGAAAGGATTTTAAGTTTTCATTTCATTGTAAAATATTTGCTATGATCCTCAAGTGATTTTGGAGTACTTTGTTCTTGCCTGTGGCATAAAATTTAGTAAGTAGATTTTCTTTTTTTTAACAACAGTTTTTTCCCTTGATGACTAATGTCTTAAATATGAGGCAACTGATTGTCAGTCTACCTAAATATTCAAAATATATCTCTTCTTTCATGTTCCCATTACACTACCTTGTTTTTAATTTCATTTAAAAATTTTTTTGCTATGTAGTACTTAATATCTGAAATAACGTTTCAACATATTACTGTTCATTGCAGCCTCTAGCTTCTAGAATATAAACTACATGAATGAAGAAATCTTATCAGTTTTGTTTCTAAGTTAGTTCTTAGTTTTGAAATTAGTGTTATGCCTTGCTCATAAGTTCTCAGAGTACTTACTATTATTATTATTAGTAGTAGTAGTAGTATTGAGTATTAGTATTGCACATTACACAAAGGAAACAGACTTAATTTCTAAAGTAGTGTTTGGCACACAGGGAGATATTCAATGTAAATTTACTAAGTGAACAGATAGATTTTTGGGTTGGGTTTAAACTCATAAAAGAATGGTATCCTCAAAAATATTATTGTCCTCTCTAATACAAGAGCCATATAAAAATGTATTGTGATTCTGTGTCTTCAAAGTTCATGATCTATTGTTAAGTGCATGTGTCTCATGCTGTTCCACGCTGCTTTGTGAAAAAATGCAGAATGAATTAATAGGAGGTCTTCTCCAGAGAGAATAGCCTACATAGGCATTCAAGAACCTCTGATAACAAGGCGGTTAAATTGATGATGGAGCGGGTATTTCTGCGTAGATTCAAGAGTCATTAAAATTTTATTATAAGGGTTAATTCATTATTTACAGTATAATAAAGTATACCTACCTAACAAGCTGTCATCATTGCAGGTGCCATTAATCAAATATTTTCCTTCTGGACATATACAGGTAGCCCCAGAAGGATTCAGCAAACAGAGGAATTCACATGCTAAATCCAAGCATGGATTGGGTACTGGTTAAACAAAAGAAAAGAAAACAAGGAAATGCATAAGTACGTATACAATAAGCCTCAAAAACATAAAATTCAGTAAGGTGGAATGATTAATTAGAAATGTTGAAAAGAAGTAATATCATACTTCTACTGAGAATATCTCATTTTCATGTTACCATTCTCCTTTATAGGTGAAGAAACATTACTGTCCAATGTCCATCATTAATAGGATTTTTGCCTTAATTATACTTTCTAAGAGGAAGAAGAAATTATTAAAATCTATACTTTGCTAATCTTCCTTGTGACTAATTCCTTTTTGGCAAAAGAGTTTGTCTTAGGACCAGAAGTACAGTTAGGGACTATGTTTAAATGTAGGGGATCTAACCTTTGGGGATCTAACCTTCATTTTAAATCTTCTCAGGACCATTATAACAGAAGCAATATAACCCTAGTATTTACAAAGGCTTAAACTCCACATGCATTTGTCAGTTCAGTGCACAAACAAAATATATGACTTTTTTCCTAAAAACCATGTTTAAAATGACTTATTTTCCATTAGGTAGGAGTTTGTGTGCATGTATACATGTATACATAAAAGAATGGCATCCTCAAAAATATTACTGTTTTTCTAACACAGGAGCTATATAAAAAGTCTTGTGATTTTATGACTTCAAAATTATTGATCTATTGTTAAGTGTATGTAAGAGTTCTATGCTGTTTTGTGAAAAAAATGTGGAATGAATTGATAGGAAGTCTTCTCCAGAGAGAATACTTTATATAAGCATTCAAGAATCTTTGATAACAAGGCAGCTAAATTATTTTGTCTAAATTCATATCTAATCAAAATTTTTTACAGTCATAGCTGATATTTAACCTTTACTATAGATTATTTCATTAGAATGGAATAGGAATGGCACTTAGGTGTCTGAATTGGTGGCCATAAAAGTGGTTTATATACATTACATATGTATATAAGCCGTGTGTGTGTTTGTGTATGTGTGTGTGTGTGTGTGTGTGTGTAAAGAACCACTTCTCAAACACCTACTATATTCAAGGCAGGGTTTTATTTATTTACTCTACATGAATGTGGTAATATTTGACTATAAATATGAGTTATACAGAACTAGAGGATTAGATGACATGTCCTCATATTAACCTTGGAACCTTATATGCCAAATTACTGGTAAAGAGCAGCAAACTTTAAATAGAATTTGAGCAAGTTTTGAGAAAACTGTACTTTGTTTCAATCTGTTTCCAAAATGGATTTGAATAAATATCAATTGTGATCCTTCCAGATAATTTCATAAACACGATAAAATTCCTTTTTATTTGTCATAATTAGTAATTATAAATGACTCTTAAACAGTTTTTTGGAGAGTGACCTGATACATAAAGACGGATCATTCGAATTTCAGCCATGCTATTTTTTTTCTACTTTGTTCTTCAATAATTTTGATGCCTATGTTTGAAATATACTTTCAAAGACACTTACCTCAATGGTTTATCTACTGCTTTCTAGGACACAGAGTAATAATAACGTCATAAGCAATAAGTCAGAGAAAATACCACTCTTGGGAAGAGTTCTTTTAGGATATATTTAAGGATCGAATGTTAATGCTATGAAAGCTACTTGCTTATCAGTAGTAAGAGTCAAAATAGCTAATGATGAATCTCCTTACTTGCCTAGTTCATATTCAGATTCATACAGTTCTATTAAGTGTTTTAGAAACACAGAATAACATAGTTTTTTTTTTTTATAGCAAAGTCAGTTGTAATGCCAAGAAAACACACCCAAATTTTGAAAAAGTTTCCTCTTATGGCAAACATGGATACTTTTGCATCATCTATATCTTGACTCTAGTGATTTGAAAATTACTAAATGGTGTCAAATAGCAAAATGATGTCATAATTAGAGTGTCTTAACTTACTGGGGCTAAGATATTGAAATCATTAAGATATTTTGAAATACATTTTTTGAGAGGTATAAGGAAAAAATTTACCAATACAGACAAATTTAAACAATATTATACTCACAGTCAAGTTGTTTATAGCGATGAGAAATCAAAACACCTTTTGTTTTATCAACATCTAAAGCTAGGTACTCTACTGGACCATGGCCAAATTTTTGTACTCGAAATACGCCATTTTTAGGTCCTGCGCCATATATATAATCTTCAAAGATATCAATCCTATGTGGATGTAACAAACCTGGAATTTTTAAAAAGTGTTTATGAAAGCCGTGCTGTATATACTTACACTTAAAAAATAAATAAGTTATCCAATATCATATAGAAAATCCTAATACCTCTCTTGAAAAATAAATTTTCAGAATTAGAATATTTTTAATATTAGCTGTAAAGTTGTTAGAATTAATTTCTCAGCAGCAGGAATATGCAAGGTACTAAACCAGTCACTCAGAGCATAAATAATATTTCTATCATCACTTGAATCATTTTCACCACCACAAAGCATTTTCTGGAGATTTATTATTTACCGAGTAATCTTCTCTGCTATACAATTAGCAAACAAAAGTCTATGTACAGGTCTACCTCATCTGTAGCACAAAAACATACAGTTCACAGAACTCAGTTTGTGTTCTGTACCAAATTAATAATCAAATTATACCTCCTGAATGACTGATATATTAAGCAATCATGAGTTGATTTTAAAGAGTAAAATCAAAAAATAATATTTGACATTACAACTATCTATTTTAGAAATGGGTTAAAAAACTGATAAACGAAAATCATTCATCTGACTAGTTAAGCTAAAAATAAGTAGCCATCACTTTTCACATTTTTGACGATTACCTTAAGAAATTTTATCAAAAATTATTCTAACATTGAAAATGAAACTTGAAACTAGTAAAATGATAACATTTATATGGTTTTAAAATTATCTAAAGGTAGTTGAATATAAAATTCTCTTTATTTTAATATATTTTCTCCAGTGTTTCATGAAATAGTAAAAGCTGAAACAGATTATCTTTCTTGTAATCAACTACAGGAATATGGACTTTTTTTTCTTCTAGGGTCAGTAATAGAAAAAACACATGCACTTCAGGCATAAGCACAATAAAAATTGGATTTAATTACTTTAAACTTCTATCTTTTTAACAAAAGCGGGACGCAAAACTATATTCTGTAAATTCAAGTGCGTACACAGTAATGAATAATTCGTAGTAGAAAACAGTTTGTAGGAAGGGGCTAGAGTAGGAAAAGGAAAGTGAAACAGAAAGGGAATATATTAGATTCCGCAAGAAGTACTGCCAGGTGAGGATGTGTAAAGCACAGAAGAGAGCTGATATTAAATGAGAGTAAAACACAGGCAGAGAGGCAGGGCTTAAAAGGGTGCAGTGACAGAAGAGCAAAAATGTATTCTGAGGTCACCAGTAGTAGAGTTAAATGGTCATTGTTTACACTGATTTTCACTTGGATAAGGGTATCCTTAACTAGTAATAATTGTTACCATGATGCCTACTACCTACAATGATTCATTTCTTGCTCACTGCCCCTGAAGTTTGAAATAAAAATTAATGTTTGCAAGTGTTAATCCTGACAGTCAAACGTGTTCTGCTCGGAACGGAATAGCCACAAAAGTAAGAAAATGAAATCATTTTCTGTGTCTGGGGCAGCAACGTCCTTGCTTGTCCAGGTCAATAAGCTCTTCTGTCCTGGCCTCTTTCTTATGGAAGTAGGAATGAAAATTTTAAGTAAATGTAAGAGTGGTAGATCTTAAAAAGAAAGAATATAAGGAAATCCAGCATGCAAAGCTTTCATGCTCATATTTGTGTACTATTATTTAATATTCTAAATGACAATGAACACAAAAGTGCATCCACACCTTGTTTGCTGCTGACAGACACCACGGAATCAGAGCCATCATACAGAACGCTGCCAATGATGGACAGCTCAAAGTCAGCCCAATAAATGCGTTCACTAAAATAATCCACAGCCAGACCTGCAAAGTCAACACACACAAAGAATAAAAATAAATTTAAAAGTATGTTTTTGCTTCTTATTGTATAATTATGGTTGTCATTCTTTTTCAAGCATCACAGAAATTACCTGGTATACATCATAATACTCTGGAAATCAGAGAAATTAAAATAGCACAATCTTTGTCTCAAACACATGTGTTCAGACTACATAGCATTTATGTAATAAACTATAGTAAAAAATTTACTTTACATATAAAAAGCTACCCTAAATAATTTTTTGTCCATGTTACCCATTTCTTAGTTATGGCTATTCTTTAATAGACTATTCCATAAAATTTCAGTTTTTATCTTTATAACGTACACTGAATGAATTCATTATTGACATCACTTATCCAATCATTATTTAAAATAATTTGGTATAAATTAATTACATTCTGAATACCTTTAAGAAAAGAGTACAATTTTCAGAAAATAAAGGTTGGCGGACTTAATCGTAGACGTTTTTACCTATTTAGAGTTGACCTACATTGTTGTTGAACACCTGTGTTCATGCTGAAGTTTAATGTGACTAAAATTGATGCTTATTATAGGAAAGAATGAATAGTGAAGTCTTCAATTAAAGTTCTAGGGGTGCTTACATTAATTTGCTCTGAGACTTCTTGCCTTCATCACAGGTATATGTCAGTGAATAATAATGGACTGAAATAATATGTGGTTAAAAATCAGGTTTTTCTATATGTTTAATTTTTTTATTTCGTAAATGTAATTGAAGTCTAGCATCTTTTTACAGAACACTTAGAATAAACACTTAGAATATCTAATATAGTAAATTTCTTATAATATAGAAGAGTAAGATCTATGACACATGAATTCTATAAACCTTTACTATTGTTGTCTAATTTTCGCCACAGAGTTAGTCTTTAAAAAAAAATTATTTTGAAGATGTGGGGTACAATTCAGGGTTAGGTGTACAAATGTTCATTATGCAGGTGTCCTTGTTGATGAGGTGTGCCCTCCTCCCCTGGCAGTTTTCCACTACTGCCAATCCAACCTCTCTTCCCACCCCCGGCAGTTTCCAACTACTGCAGAGCTAGTCTTTAGATATGACATATTACGTACTTTGAAAGCACAAAACAAAAGTTAAGTATTTTTAGCAGCTGACAAGCTTTCCCAATCAGAACATTCAATAAACAACTGAGGTACACCTCAATGGCAAGGAAACTGAATGAAAGGTATTTTTGAACCTGTTAAATTACATTCCTGTGTAGATAGACCAAGACTAAATAATCATAATTTTAAAATTCATTTCAAAACTCATTTGTGAATAATCCTTCAGCTAAATATATAGATCTGACCCAAATGCAATCAAACTAACTATAAATGTTATTCCTCAAGTAAGGTATAGAGATGTACTGTGACCAATCAGACTCTGAGATATGACTTAACAATTAATCAAGTGATCTATGTTTTACTAGTTTCTGCTCAGTGATTGATTTGCCATGTGGAGTCATGTTAGGAGTTATGTTTCTGGATTTTCATGTGTAGTTATAAGTAACATGAACCCTAGAATGATACACTTTCCTGTTGCTGCCATTATAGTTTAAAATAGTTGTCTAAGAAGGATTGAAAGTACACTTCCTTCTCCTCTGCCAATAAATAAGTAGATAAAACAAAGGCCCATCCCTAATAAAAATTGGGGTTACCCTTAAAAAATACTAAGTTGGTAATCACAGAAAAGAAGAAAACAATGAGTACGAAATCCAATTTAATTAACAATATTGTTTTTTCAGACGCAGCAGCAGTATAAAGTTCTCAGAGGTATCATATATTGCAATAATGGTCTAGGCTTGTCTAAGACATAGCCATCTTTATCAACTCTGGCCACAACCTGTCCTATAGGTTGGAATTACATCTAGATAAAAATTGTATAATGAAGTTTATAGATGAATGGAATTTATATTCCAAAAAATCCACAAATCAATTATTTTTATTTTTTCTTAAGCCCTTTAATAGAAGAAATAGTCTTTTAAATTAAAAAGTTAATAAAGAAATCAATTAACTTTTCCTGTTATAGAGACAAGAGTCGAGATTCAAGTTTATATAAAAGAACAAGATCATGTCTATCTTTAAAATATCACATCTCCTTTTTGTCCGTAGTAAAGAAGCAATAATAAAATGAAAAAAATCAATTCTCAAGAAACTCATTTTTATCTGAACTGGGAAAAATGAATATTTGGAACTGAGTAGATAGAAGTACAGAAAATTTACAATAAAATGCCATACTTGTTTTAATCAAGTATAATGGAATCACAATTTGAAAAGTTTATACAAGATAAAGACACAGGCTCACTAAGTTTTACTAACTCATAATAATGGTGCTAATCATGTAGTCATTTTCTTAACATCTACCATTATACCAAGATTACTATTACATTTTAGGAATTTTTAAAACTCACTTTTGTTGAACTCTAAAATTTTCTAAGATCCACTAGTTTCCCTATTTCTATTATAGTCCAAGAGACAGAGAGAGAGAGAGAAAATGGAAGGAAAAAAAAATCTTGTGACAAATGACCATAGTAAGTTACATTGTGATATTTAAGAGGAAAGACTTGGAAAGATCAATAAATTTATATCACTGTTTTTCAGAAATAGAGCAAAAGATTATATACATTCTGTTTTAATGGAAAGCTAAGATTTGCAAGGCAGTAATACCCAGCAAGTGTATACTACCATATTCTTGATTTAAGAGGTGATACAAGGAGCCAAGAAAACTGAATTTTTTAAACCACTACATCAAATTTATTTTTAAAAACTGCTAAAAGTATTTTTGAGATAGGTTGCCTATTTAAAGTTTTAGCTTACAAACCACATTAAAGTTATTTTTTCATACACACACCCACACACACACACACACACACCACAAATGTATTTTCCACACACTCATCTATTTATGACAGTGTTAGTAAAATACATGCATCAAGTAACAGCAAAACAGCGAAACAGCAAAACAACAGTTCTAACATTTGTATACATTTTATTTAATTAGATACTTTGGGACAAAGATAAAGAATTTGCTTAATGAGTCAAACAGTTATGACTGGTCTGAGGCCACTGGGTATGTAGTTCTTTATTTTCTCAGAATTTGCGAAAATTTGGGACATATAGGAGGCAACGTGAATAAGCTTCTGGATATCAAAGAATATGGTATTTATCAAACCCGTGTAATCCCACATACCCTCCTATTGGAAGGAAAACTGGACATGTCCTTGTCTAAAATAACATTAACCCAGCACATAGTCATAGACTACCTCCCTGCATGACACACTGCCTGGTGGTAGATACAGAGCAAAGGACAAACAAGGTGCTTTCCTGCTCTCATGGAGCATGAACTCAACACAATGGATTGAAACAGAAAATAGATTATGCTCCTTGTTTTTAATACAGTGCCAAATTTTAAATAAGTGCATCATCTGAAGGCCTACCATATTCAAATCACTCCTTAAATCAAAATTATACAATGACTCAATATTGGCTAAAAAGTCACATCTAAACACTTTGACATTTAAAGTCTTCTATTCTCAGCTCATGTTACAACATCCAACCTGTTTTCTGCTATATCCATCTTGACTTCTGACATAGGCAGAACATCCCATGTGCTCTCCACTCTAGCCCTTGGCTCAGAGCACCATTGCATTTAACATACACAGAATTATTTTATGTTAATTAGAATTATCTTTTGGTTTTCTAATGATAAAACCCAAGTTTGAAGATAAGAAGATTATTTCTGAGGTCTCACACCTAATAAATGGTCCCTTGGGATTCAAAACCAGGTGTTTCTGACTTCTAAGAATAACTTTATAAAAATTGCCCCATGGTGGATTGTCTGCCCACCTTTCAAATGCTTACCTATCCTCAAGCACTTATTCAAGTGACATCTTTCACTTACATTGTCTGTATTGGAGATCATCTTTCTCATCTCTGAACTTTGATGATATTATAAAACATGAAACCATTTTCACATTTTGCAAAAACTACACTAACTTCTGTGTATGCCTCATTTTTTTAAAACTCTCAAATGTAAACTTTGTGAGAAAAGGAACTGTGCATGCTCATCACTAAGTTATCCATGGTGCTGTTGAGCAGAGTGGGCATTACATGGAAGATGTTAGATGCGGGCATATTTCACTAAGCTTCCCTGTTGGAGATGCTATGGTGCCTGCCAACATCTCCTTTACTAGCCAGGGGTATCCACACCCCAACTAGTGCTTCAGCAGCGGAAGATTCACACACGCCCTCCTTCTCCAGAGAATTGTGTTCAAATGATTACAGCAACTCTGCTTGGGAAGTGAAAACCCAAAGGTCAGTCAATTACTGACAGTCAAATTAAAAGCTAACCCTGTTGCCTGTCAGTGGATTTATGTTCCAAAGCACAACCCTAGTGCCTCAAACCAAGACTAGACTTGACCTGAGACACAGTTTGCTGGGCTCCTTCTAGTCTCTCCTCATCTTTTATAGTTTTCTTCCGAGTAACACCTCCCTTAACAAATAATCTCTATAAGAATCTCCCTCTTAGGCACCCTCCTAAGCACCCTCCTATAGGCCATTCTACAAACTGTTGCAAGAGACATTCTTTAAAATAAAATCATATTACATATACCATGATGGATGAAATAGTAACATCAGAAAATCTTTTTATAAATTTTGCAACTTTTCTGGAAGTCTAAAACCACTCAAAAATAAAAAGCTTGAAAAATGCAAAATAGTTTAAAAAATAGAAAATTGTGTGTGAGTGGATCATGTCACTCATCTCCTCAATACCTTCTAATAGACCCCTTAAACAAGGATAGAATCTAGTCTTTACCAGTAGTTTCCGAATCCCTGGTCACCATGCCAGCCTCATATCTTCCATTCTCCTGAACTGATTATGCTAATCTTCTTGCTGTTTTTTGATAGATGCTTAGCTCATTTATAACCTAGAACTTAACTATTCTCTCTTCTTGGAAGGCTGGTCCCTTGCATGGTTTGTCCTTGATTTTTATTCAGGTCTCCTTAAACATTACCTTTCTGGAGTTGACTTCTCTGATAACATAGCTAACATAGTACCCCCAATGACACTCCATTCCTTACTATGCATTTTTTCAATATAGCACTTATAACTATCTGACATTATATATAAACATATGTTCTATCTTCTACAGAAAGCTAAGTTTCATGAAGGTTGAAACTTGCTTCACAGGAGAAGGAATTTGTATCTTCAGGATTTGGAACGATTTCAGGTGGGTATTCAGTGAGTGTTAAATCATAAAAGGAAGCATATATATGTATAAATGAACTAATTCCCAAATACTGCTTCTTCCCATAATTAGTAAAAACAATCTAGAGGAATGAAAAGGCATATGAAATATTAAAAGTTAATTCAAATATAAGTGCCAAATATTTATTTATTTTTTTTTTTTGAGTTGGAGTCTCACTCTGTCGCCCAGACTGGAGTGCAGTAGCCGCTCCCGGCCACCGCAGCCTTGACCTGCTGGGCTCCGGTGATCCTTCCG
Organism: Tarsius wallacei; assembly: GCA_963574415.1. Taxonomy (NCBI): domain Eukaryota; kingdom Metazoa; phylum Chordata; class Mammalia; order Primates; family Tarsiidae; genus Tarsius; species Tarsius wallacei. Next base: position 15,690 of record CAUYQG010123329.1, on the reverse strand, counting down.
CCTCAGCCTTCCAAGTAGCTGGAACTACAGGCGTGTGCTACCACGCCCGGCTAATTTTTTGATTTATTGTAGAGATGAGGTCTCACTTGCCCAGGTGGGTCTCGAACCCGCAGGCTCAGGCAATCCACTCACCTCAGCCTCCCAAAGGCGCAGGATTACAGGCTGAGCCACCGAGCCCGGCTAAGTGCCAAATATTAATAAATTTTAAACTATAAACAATTTACAAGGCATAATAGTTAAATGCAATGCACTACAGACAATACATTCTGTCTTTTGGATGGAGTTGCAGTGGGTAGAGTGGGTGGCACAGAACCCCTACGACTCCTGTCATCTGAAATGTGTTATTGAAGAAGTGCTAATGTTACAAAATGAGAAAGAATCAACTTGGTAGACCAAAATTGGAAGGGCATTTTAGAGAAGGTAGCTGCGAGAAAAATGGCATGGTAGAAAGGACATAAAGGCAGAAAAGACCTGAGTTCCTGAGCAGTCCTGAGAGCACAGGTAGTTTAGAGCAATATGGAAGGAGATTGAAGCCAGATTGAAAACAGCTCTAAATGGAAAGGCAAGGAATCATTAAACCTGTATTTCCCCCAAATTATTTTTATTTTGCCACCTCTCTGCCCATTTCATATCTTATACTCTAGGAACTGTATCAAACATCCCAACTTCATTAACATGTCTGTAAAAATACTGTAACACATTACTATAAACTGTCAACATTTCATGTATGTTTAGTCCTAGTAATAGCCTTCCAACTTAGGCAATTTTCAAATAACATTTACAGAATATAACTGGCCATATGATAAGAACCTACTTTCAAGTTGGAAAAATAGGACACGACATGTTAATGACTTCATAAAATCCAGTGTTTTATTCACTTGTAAAAATGATTATATTGCCAAAAAAAGAATTTGTTAACACTAATATATTTATCATTCTCTTCCACATTTTAGAGTATGACAGAAACAAATCATACCTGTGGGTCTTTGTAAGTTCTTTTGTACTAAAATCCTTCTCAGAGTACCGTCCATGGCTGCTTCCTCTATGTGGGAGTGGTCCCCAACGACAGTCCAGTACATCATCCTGAAGAGAGTAGGTCAAGGAGGTTAGTCCGATAATGGTGCTGTGATAACCCAACTCTGCTCCCCAAACCAGTGGCTCTTCAGACCACATGCATCATAATCAACTCCAGACTCCCTTAAAAATATATTCCCAAGCCCAATGAGAAGCACACAGAATGAAAACCTTCAATAGAAGTCCATGGGAATCAACATTTTAAATAAAGTCATACCTATACATACTAAAATTTCTCACTATTGTTTAATAGGATACATCATAACTCATTATTTGATATAAAAAGTTCAATCTTTAAAATTTCAGAGGGAAAGTATTTCCACCACTTGAAACTATCCTCTTCTTGTGATACAATAGCCATTTTATTATGCATGCTTTTTTAAATAGAGAAGAAACTTTTTTCTAAAACAGAAATTATTCTTTAATTTAAAAGACTGCACGATTCTAATAATTAAATAAAAGTTGCCTCTTTTTGCTCAGAAGCTATTGGTTCACTTTATGGATGATTAGGAGTTTTACTTAACATTTTTCTGTTTTCTTTTTGGTCGGTCATTGCACATAGGTTTATATCTCTAAGTAATGGAAAGAAAGTGTTTGCAATACATTGGGTAAATTTGCTTATACATGTGCCTTCATATTTCATTATTATACATAGGCAAAAACATTAGTATACTATATTTAATATGATTGATATTATGCTTAATATGTGTAAAATTCAATCTTATATTAACAACAGAGATTATGTGTTTATCACATCAGTCTCATTTAAGAGTAGATAAGTATAAACATATACAGACACATAGGCACACAAATATACTGAGTGTAGAGTATAGCAACATTTCAGGATATAACATATTTGATGTTTAAAGGACAAGTATTGAGATTTTCAGAAGTTGTGTTAATCTGTTACACATTGAACACTCATTATAGAGAAAAAACTACAGAGCACAATCTCTAAAAATGGAGATTCATATCAAGAAATATAAATACCGAGCCAGCAACCTACCCTTTTTTAGGATTAACAGCAATAGCATACGGTTCTCCAGCCATATTTGTTAAGAGCCTGGTGCAGTTGGGGCCATTCAGCTGCCCTACGTTGACAGAGTACCTCAGACTAGTCCAGTGAGTGGTGTAGTAACTGAACCAATGCATTCTGGAATGATCAGTCCAGTAAATATTTCCAGCAACCCAGTCTACTGCAATGTCCCTGGGCCTTTTAAATTCAGGACACTAAAGGAAAACAAAATAACACATCGCAGTATTTTCAAATGGAAATTAATGGAGCTTTCTGTATTTATATATTGTGAATATGGGGGAGTCATAGAATCATAGTCAGATATTGTTAAATAGATTTTCAAAAAAATACTCAGTTCTCTTTCCAATTTGATAGATACTTAATTGCACAAATATGAAATATACAAAACACTGGAGTTTTACCTCTGACTGCACCTGTTTTATCACCACCCTGCTGAAACATTTTCAGAACCATAGGTGGTTCATCAGTGATTCATCCCAGTAATTTGACACCATAGATTAAAAAAATCAATTTAAGTAGAATAATAGTTTTCTATTCTGGAATTCTTCTGCTCAACCTCATGTCTGTGAAATATATCCATATTTTGGATGTGTCAATTATTAACACTTTTCATTGCTCAGTAATATTTCATTATATGAATTTTACTGACATTTGTGTACTAATCTAGGTGATGTCCACTTGGCTTGGTTACAGTTTGGGGTCATTAAAATTAAATTCATGAATATTTATTTTAGTACTGTATATGTCTTTTGGTGGATAAAAGCACTCAATTATGTTGAGTATTTACCTAGAAATAGAATTAATGGTTTTCAAGGTGTACATACAATGAGTTTGAGCAGAGATTGCTAGAAATTTTTTCAAAGACTTTGTATCAATATACAATCTTTTCATTAATATAAGAAAAACCTAGTTGTTCTGCATTTTTGCCACACAAAATTTTATTTAAAAATTGCAAACAAATAGTATTGACAGACACATTTAGAGAGACACTCTATTTTAACATCTTTTGAAGAAAGTCACAATGTCTGCCATTTATTTCACATCTGAAAGACTTCATGTCTTGTTTAATATTCTGTTTTACTGAATCACAGTGAGGCAAAGGTAAGAGAGTTCACTGGGATTAGACAGCAAGGAAAATAACGTATGTTCTATGCCCTTCAATTAACTTGATCACTTTGAGAACTGGAACTAGTGTAGCAATTAATTTGACATGATCAGGTTTATTGTGCATAACCAAAAATGAGAAGGGATTCCCAGGAGTATTATAGCAAGAATAAAACAATTATTTGAAGGTGATTACAACTAGACATGTAGTCAAGGAAAGAGCACCGTTAAGACCTGGCAACCAGGGGAAATTTGGGTTTTTAATACACGATAGCTCCTAGTGTGGTTTAGTGGTGAACAGATTTAATTAAGCAGTAGACTTAGGTCAAAAAGAATGAGCATCTCAAAAAGAACATGGGACACCAAGAAACAGAAACTACAAGTCATTGTCTTCTACATGACTACTGTGATTTCAAAGGACAATGTGGTATTAAACACAAAAACCACAGACAATTTCTAATTGTCTTTATTATCAGTACTTTGACCTATTGGATTTTAAAACTGAAATTACAGAAACAAAGAGTATCACATGAGTATGAGTACCACATGTTCTCACTCATAAGTGTACCTTGAACAATTACCATAATACTATAGGAAAAGGATTGGCAGAGTGGGAAATTGCAGGGAGGCAGGATTGGCAGTAGTGGGAATCTGGGGACACACCTCATCAACAAGGGTACCTGCATAATGGATATTTTTATAACTAACCTTAAATTGTACCCCACGTCTTTCAAATAAAAAATTATTTTTAAAAAACTGAAATTATAAAATCTTATAGTACCCAATTTCTCCATATACTCAGCGATGTCTTAGAGTTAACTGAAATAAATGTAAAGCATTCTGCAATACAGCATGCTCTAGAAATGCCATATCAATAATATTCATAGATATTTAGAATATAAATATTTGTCCAAGCCAAACTAAAAGATCATTTTTAAATGTTCCAGTATCATTTAAGCTACCTGTATTTTTATTCTCAGTTTGGCATCATTTAAAAGTAAATATACCACCAAATGGCATGTGCATGTCCTTGTGAATCATAAATTTATAAACATGATCGATAAAGAGAAAAATCACTATTATAAACTGTTTAGGACTTGTTGAAGCATATTTATAATTTTCTAACACCAGTAGAACAAACATTTATCATGCAAAAAATAGGATGCCTATTGTCTAGCTTGAGTGTAGAAAAATATCTATTTTCTCTTTAACAGCTGTAAATATATATACCTAGTTTTCAATCCTTATGGTATCCCTAATAAAATATGACATATTTCATGCAAAATTTCACTTTTTTTGAATTTAGGATCTTAATTTTATTCTATTCATGCTTTTAAAAAGATTGATTATCATTGTATTTTATATCTCTAAACCTGGTTTGTGGGCGATTAGGAACCTAGATTACTTGTGTTCATAGAGCATTCAAAAGTTTGATTTAGTAATACTCATTCTTCAGGTAAACAGCCTGGTGAAGATTCTACTTATGGTGAATTCTGGAAGGATAAATCAAATTTAGGTCACATTTCTAGGGTAAAGAACATAGACTAGGGAGGGAAATATCCTAGTTTTCATCCTAAGCACAAGAAATACTGATGATTTAGAGAGTCATTTAAATATATATATTATTCAGCTCCTGGATTAAGGGATATCTAATATCATTTCATAACAACTAAAGTAGTTAAAATACATGGTAAAGGCTATAGGCACTTGTAATGAATTTAACCTAAGGTTATAATATTCAAAAATGACAAGATGATTTTCAGAGAATAATGGCAGAGGGCGAAGATGATGCGAGGAGTTCATCCACAAAAACTTATGACACACTCGATGCCCATCGATTCTCAACTCTAAAGAGAGGATAAAAAAACCAAAAGAAAGAGGCAAGGAGGAGGAAGAGGGGATGTGGGAGGGAGGAGGAAGAGAAAGTGGCAACAGTATTATCCTACCTTCAATTAACTTATGACCAAATTAGGAAATTATTCTTCATACTGAGATTCATAGGAATTAAATAACCTCTCCCTACTGCTCACACCTTGACCAGGATTTTGAATAGTATTAGCCACACAAAAGGGACTTGTATTGAATGGATGCTGGCTGAATAGTGAAAGGCAGAAATTTCTGTTAGATCTTGATCTATGATCACACAGTTTATGAGAGGTATCAAAATCAATCAGGTAAATATTTTTTAAAATGAAAGAACACAGGAAAAGCAAACTGAGATTTCTTAGAGTGGAAATGGAGACTGACATGGGAAAGCGGAACAGGAGAGCTGAGTCACTTGCCTCCAAAGAGGCTGACAACAAAACTGAACAAAACAATCACACCAGATTGTAAAGACGAAGGAAACATAAAACTTTAGTTTGTCCCTTTGGCTGGCTCATTAGACAGACCAATGAGATAGAGGCACTAATTAAATGTGTCATGTTTAAGAGACTACAGAAGCTTGCGGTTACCCTGACAACAAAAGGCATTGCTCATATTGTTGCACAAAGCGGAAGACACATTTTGACTGCTTTCTCCAGACAGACAATTTCTTTTCTAATAAGCTCTTTAAATACACAGCCAAAGTTTTGGGGCCTGCGGCATTCTTCTGTGTAGAGAGATATTAGTCAAATGAATGAAACCTTTAAATCTTACAGAAAAATTGACAGCTCGATTGTAACAAAATTAGAAGTAACTCGTTTAAGTTACTAATCCTTGAGAGTTGTGAATTGCAAAGTATCTGTCACATTTCCAGGTTCAGTAAACCACAGATATGTCACCGGAGATATATTTTAAAACAGGAAAGAGAAAAGCCCTCTGAAAGGGAGTCCAAGTATTTGAGCCATGAAAATACTGTTTTCTCTGTAAATAATATTCTTATAGTGAGCCATATATTTTTTAAAAAAATCCAGTAATCACAGGATTGAGGTAATATCACTTGTTTGCAATTTTTTTCATCTTGGTGTATATCTATGAATAGAAAATTTGACTCATTTTAGTAAAGTGAATTATCTCTTAATGTAATTGTATAAAAACGAAGATACTAAGTCAGTCTCAAGAAATTGTGTGTGTGTGTGTGTGTGTGTGTGTGTGTGCACACACGTGCGCTCACATATCATGCTAAATGAAAAGACTATTTACATTTTGGTTCACAAAATATGAATCATGGTAAATTCCAACAAACCAAAAATTGGAAGTAACATAATGACTGTACAAATTCTCACATTACTAAATTTCACTAACTTAGCATTGTTATAAAAATATTCAGATATTTCATACGTCAATCAAGGAGCTGAGAAAGCAATGAGAAAAGTTATATTTAGAGATAGAATGTGTAAGGGATTAAAAACTACTCCAGGGAGGAAACATATGGCTTCCAGCTACAATTTATTCTAAAAAACATATTATTTCAGTCTGAGTAATTTTCAGGCAACAGTTATATACATTAGGACCATGTCAACCTGGGACAAACTCTTGCTAGGGGAAAAAGAAGCCAAATAAAAACATACACTTCTCAGACAATTTTTGAAAAAGACCAAATTTATCTTTGAAGTACAGATTCAATATCGTATATGATCTTGTTACCGATTTTTTTAGCATGCTCAGTGTTCCTCAAACTTATTTTTTTCTGATTCATCCCTGCCCTCCAATAAAAAAAAAACCCAAAAAACTGACCCTTTAAACCTCCATTAACACTACCAGATACAACAAAACATATCATGGAAAAATATAAAATACACCAAATTTGGAATCAAGAGAACTTGGGTTAAGACGTAGTTTTAGTTTCTCTATAAATTATATGGTGCATAAAATACAAAATTTGGATTAGATGATCTGTGAACATCTTTAGTTCTAATAAACTATGTAGGCAACAGTTTAAGAAAAGATTCAATGTTGGTAAGTCTGCATTTCATATTCCCCTAAGTATGTATCTCATACTAACTGTAAATTTTTAGGCATTAGTTTGTAAGTGACTAATTTGTTGGTGCTTTCATATCACTCTCCTATGAGAATGACCTGGAAACAAGAAAGTAAGGTACTCTGACAATTACAATTTAAACAAAGATAACATTTCAGTTACCTGAGTGCAGACATTGTAAAATGATAGATTGAAGACCAAATTTAAGCTCATTTTTTTAAAAAAACAACTTTTAAGCAGATTCCAACTTTAAAATTAACATGTCATTTTAAAATCTAAATTTTGTTGTTTTCTTAAAAATCACATTTCTGTAGACTGGTATATAGAAAAGAGACCAACATTCCAGAATACCAGAGCCAATTAGCTACTGCATCGTAATTTAATAAAATCTATTCAGTTTTATCTCTATCACCTGTGTCCCTAAAGTTTATGCCCAATCTATTTCACTCATTTATCTTACCTAAATATCTTTTTTAATATACATTAGCTTGCAGCCTAGTCCTTAAAGAGACAAAAGGAGCTGAATTTAATAAATTATGTGTCTATTAGAAAAGGGGGTCAAGACAGCAACAAGCAAATAGAAAAGAGTCAGAAAATCAAATGTTGATAGCATGTCTTCAGAATTATTAGGTAAGCATTTTGTGGATGAACAGGAATTTTCAGTCTTTATAGCAAATATATGTGTATGTAGATGAGGCACGTGTTTACACACACAAATAAATTGGGCTCTTATGTCTCAAGATCTCGCCTTCATCAAATACATCCAGTTTTATACATTTGCTTGTTTTGTTTTTTTTAATTGGAGTCTCATTCTGTTGCCCAGGCTGGAGTGTAGTGGCACCCTCATGGCCACTGGAGCCTCGACCTGCTGGGCTCAAGGGATCCTTCCACCCCACCTTCCAAGTAGCTGGAACTACGAGTGAGCGCGGCCACGCTCAGCTAATTTTTCTTGATTTATTGTAGATATAAGGTCTTGCCAAGTTGCCCAGGCTGGTCTCAAACCCATGGGGCTCAAGCAATCCTTTCACCTCAGCCTCCTAAAGTGCTGGGATTATAGGTGTGAGTCACCACGCCCGGCAGAAATGCTGAGTTTTATATATCGTTTTCTTGCCAACTTCATTATAATTTTCAGTGTCTTATTACTCCTTAAATTGACAATCCAATTCCCAAGTATAAACAGATCCTGAAATAATAAAAGGGTCACCTTGTAGGCTACTTTGTGCACATAAAAAGTACATGACATTCTTCAGATGATAGTCAGTCTTTTGGTCAGCATTTCCCCTCAAAAGACAACAGTTGAACAAGTAGAGCCATTTGAGAGAAGTAATTATTCAGGTCAAAATCTTTTATTTCAAGACCAACAATAATAATAATAATAATAATAATAATTGTAGTAACCTTTTAATAATGGAGCTTTGACTCATTGGAGAAATTAAGGGAGGTATAGAAAATAGTATGTGACAAGATTTTGAAATGAAGAGAAAAGTTATATTCTTGTTACTGAAACACTGTATGTGACTGGAACAAAAATGTGTGTCCGTGTGTATGTGAGTGTTCATAAGTGTATAAGGTCATGAGATGAGTGTGGTTGAAGATGAAGCAGAAAATCATGAATAGGTTTGTACACAAATAATTTTTCAATGAAAATCCAGTAGCAGGATTTTTGTAGGGAGACATGATATTTAGAATAATGTTTAGATCATTTTTGGCTATGGTGTGGAAGATAGCTTGTAACTGAGGACCTAAAGAGAATATAGAGGAGGCTTATATAATGGACTCCAGAAAGAAGAGTGTGAAACTTCAATCTAAGGGTTTTCTTTTGTTTGTTTGTTTTGAGACAACAGTGAACAAAATTGGGATCTATTGGAAGATAATAAACATTTGAACTTATCATGGATTGAATACCAAGAATAAAAAGAATAAGTTGTAGAGGATAACGTTCCAAATCTAGCTTGACTAATAAAATGAACATTTGGAGCATTCACTGAGATAAAGGCAGTGATCTTAACAGCAATACCTTCAAATGTTGAGCATTTACTGCATTTATGTGTACAAATTACTTTATATGTATTTATACATTAGTCCTCCTAGCAGGTCTATAAAACAAAACATAGTAGAGGAGAATTGGTTTTTGGTTGAGTAACAAAGAAGACAAAAACTCAGGGAAAAAAAAGGCATTGTACTCTGTTATTAAAGTCTATTTATATACTATATTAGAGTAGCTACTATGGACTTTGGAATTAAGTGGAGCAGTAGAATCACACCAAAAAATACTTAGTGAAAAATTTTGTCATAGTTGACAGCAAAGGGAGGATTTTCAGTCACAATTTTAATTTTCAGTCAATCTGTGAATAAGGTTCCAGCTAGTAGAAAACTGTCCATTTAAGACCTATGGTCTTAAGCAAACTACTTACTATCACATCTTTTGTGCAAATAGGGAAACTATCTAATTCATACCCAGTTAGACAAATAGTTGTTCTAATTTGTTGAAATTTATTGTAAATATGATATTTTTATCAGTTTTTCTTTGATGAACTTTTATATCATACACTATTCCTATGAAGCAGATTTTTACTCAGTGTTCATCTAGTATCTAAGTGCTCTGATTTTGCTCACATTAAGGAAAGTTTTCAAAGTCTACACATCTTTATTCCACTAAAATGGCATGATAAAATCTAAGAAAAAAATGTAAATTTAAAACCAAACGTGTATTGGTCATATTTAAAAAAATTCATTCACATATTTTGTTGTGAGATACATAATTCTTCTTTATAATTTTGGCAATGAGTTCATCAATAATTTGACCAGATATATTTCCAATCATTAAGACAAATTAAGTGGAAGAAAGCAAACATAATACATTACCCCTGGTACATATACCTGGTATGTGCCCATGCATACAAAATATAAGCAATTCATATATACATAAGAATATACCTCTAGAAAGATGCACATGAAAACCAGAAGTGGGGTCGCCATTAAGAAGTAGATTTGGTACAGGGATATTTACATTTTTACTATTTAATGTTTTAAATTTGTGTATGTGTTTTTGTGTGTGTGTATATATGTGTGTGTGTGTGTGTGTGTGTGTGTGTCACTTTTAAATACTTCTGAATGTAATATGGTAGTATAAAAACATAACTTAAAAATAATTTTTGATGATTTTACTTTATGCGCTCCATATTATGTTGGCGTTGTTTTCTATTATTGAGTTTAACCATATTCTTAAATGAAAATCAAAATAGTTTTAAGGCCTGTAAAGATTACTGTGAGAACCATCTCTTCCTTGGTATGAATGTATTCATTAAAAAGAATAACATAGATAAATTCACGACACAGTAAGATCTCAAACTTTAGTGAGCAAAGTAAATTGCAAGATGACTTTTATAATATGATTCTACTCTGTATTTTGAAAATCCTAGTTTTGTACAAGTTTGTAAATTCATAAACAGGTAAATGGATAAACAAACTATGGTATATCCATATAACAGTATGCTAGTAGCAAAAGAAGGAAAAAGGTTTTGATATATGCAACAACATTGATGAATCACAATTATTGTGCTAAGTTAATGGAAACAAAAAAAGGATACTTATATGTATAAAATTATAGAACAAGCAAACTAATCTATAATGACAGAAAACAAGTTTGTGGCTATCTAGTGACCGGAGGGAAGTGTGCATGGCCTGAGGGAATAGCTTACTAAGGAAAATAGAATATCATATGGAAAAAGTTGGGGATTATAGATATGTATATTATTTTGATTATGGTGATGGTCAAAATGTTTTAAATTGTACATGATGTATATATTTGAATATCTACAGCTTATTTTATGACAACTATGCCTCTCAAGTTGCTAAAATGCCCTAGATATATTAGTATACAAGTTTATGGAAAAGTATCTGTATGGTACAGAAAAAAACTGATTACCTACTAGGATGGTACTGACCTTGAGAAACACAATATAAAAAATCATTTTCACATTTTATATTGTAAAATTCTATACATTAATTTTATGAGTCCTCTATTCAAAAATCAAATTTGAAATTAAAAAGACCATGATTATTTTACTATCTAGATTTCAGATTTCTTACAATAGTTAAATAATGTTGTGGGTCAATCCATTGCTTCTAATATTTTTAAATTATGTACTATATAAGACAGGAACCATTCTAGATAGTAGGATTACACAGTGACAAAAAAAAGCCAAAATACCTGCTGTCTTAGAACTTATTAATAGCAAACGAGGTAGGCAATAGATAGTCAACATAATGAATGAATAAATTATATGGCAGTTTAACTAAGATAAGTGAAGTGACTATTATTAAAAGGACAGAGCATTGGAATCCGTCCTAGGATGAAAGTGGGGCAATATATTATAATGATCAAGTTATGTATTCAGATGACGACATCTGTGCAAGACTTGAAGGAGTTGAGGATTTGAGCCATGTAGGATATCTGGGTAAAGAACATTTTAGGCAAAGAAAATTATTCAGGCAAGATTACACTGGCAGATATCAAGGGTTTTAGAAACACCACAGCTTCCCTGAGAAAACTATGTGAGTGGAAAAGTAATGGAAGATAAAATTAGAGAAATTATAGGAGACTAGATCTGGTAAGGTCTTGTAAGACATTATGAGAACTTTGTCCTTTGCAGTGGGAACCAGTGAATATTTTTGATCAGAGGCACGATGTCATCTGATTTATGTTTTAGAAAGAGCATTCTTGCTGCTGTGTTGTGAGTGGAAAATAAAGCAAGGAGAGCAGTTAGGAGACTATTGAGCTAATCCAGAAGAAAAATGACGGTGGGTAAAACCTAGGTACTTTCAGAAAAGCTGATATACAGTAGTCAACTCCTTGACATACCTTGAAGACATATTCAACAAGACTGCCTGATTTATGAGTTATGAGAGGAAAAGAGTCAACAATGACACCAGAATTTTACTTAAAGCATGTGGAAAGTAGTTGTCATTCAATGAGATTGCAGAAGTTTCAGGGGATTTTTTTAGACGTACAAAACCTAACGCAAAGTAAGCAGGTGGACAGGGGCTAAGATCAATTAGGAAATTGTTAGTATGAACTCAGATAAGAAGTAAGGAAAGAAAGAAAGTAAAGGACCAAGATTTGAGCCTGGAGGTATTCCAGTACAAGGAGGATGGAGAGGCTGTGCGCGGTGGTTCACGACAGTAATCCCACACTTTAGAAGGCCAAGATAGGAGAACTGATTGACAGAAGTTCAAGAGCAGCCTAGGTAATATAACAAGACTTCCTCTCTACAGTAAGTCAAAAAAACAGCTGAGTTTGGTGGCTTGTGCCTATAGTCCTAGCTACTCATAAGGTTAAGGTGAGAGGATCATTTGAACCCAGGAGTTGGAGGCTGTGGTGAGCCATGATCATGCCACTGCACTGTGGCCTGGGTGACAGAGTGATAGCTCAACTCAAAAAAAAAAAAAAGAAAAAAGAAAAAGGAGCCAGCAAAAGAGACTGAGAAGGTGAGGGAAACAAGGAGATATTGAATCACCAATACAATAATTATTGCATTGGTAATTCACCTTAAAATCATTTTGGTTTTCAAGTTTATTATATAAAATGATGTGATAAGCAAAAGTATCTACTTCAAGCTAGACTGGAGAGGCCGACATTGTTACTGTGTGGAGGAGGGTTTCTCAATTCCAGGAAACCCTTGTTGTAGGGATTATCTTATGCATTGTAGGGGTCTGGCCTTACCTGCTTGATGACAGCAGTACTTTTCCTATTGCAAAAATAAAAAATATCTCCAGATATTACTAAAAGTCTTTTGAGTTGGGCATCATCCCAACTTGAGAACAACACTGTAGAACTACCACGTGCTTTCTGATGTCTACTTCCTCCATGTCACCTAAGCTTTTATTAATAAGTCTCTGTCATAAAATTTGATGAACACATCTTTGTCTTCATTTACTTTCCTTTTTAGCAGTACACTAGAAATATGACCCCACACTCTTTCTCAAAATACTCTCTTAGTTTTTACATTCAGTCTTTCTTTCCTTCTTCTCTGCTCTACTACTGGTATTCTAATATGGTGTCATGGTTTTATATATCTTCCCTAGTCTTTCATTTGTAATGTGTATATCTAACCCAGAGATCGAAGACTTAGCCTTGAATACATCATTGTCTACCTGATCACTCACTCGGATCTCTTATAGTGATCACAGACTTGACATGACTAAATCCACAGTTTACCATTAGCAGTATCCACCCACTGTATAATGAAAAAATCGGAATTAGTCTAGAATTTTTCTATTCTCATTTCCACATACAATCTATTTCCAAACATTTTTGGTTAAAATGTCCACCTACTACTTTCCATCACCTTTTTGGCTACAGTAGTGCAATCTATTACCATCTCTAACTATTATCATCTACAACAGTCTCCTAGGTGATCCTCTGTTGTGCTTTCCCCGTGGTAGCCATTCTTTACATAAAATGTAGAGTTACTGTTGTAGATATATATGATGGCATGACTGTATTCTCATCTTTTAGGGCTTAACTCAAATGTTCTATCTTCAAAGGACCTTAACTGATCATCTTATCCAGAAATTTACAACATCTGAATTGTTCTTTATTAGCACATTGTTTATTTCCTTCAGCATACTTTTCAATGTTGAAATGTTTTGCATTTATTTACTTATAGGCTTATTTAACTTTCTTTTTTCTTAGAATATAAACTCTATGAAAGCAGGATTCTGTTTGTGTTATTATTATTATTGGATCCCAAGAGCCCAGCACCAAAACTAATATGTACAAGACTTTAAATAAGCCTTTGAGCATGAATGAATAAATTTTGGCTGGTTCCCCTCAAAGTGCAACAAACTGTGATTAATAATTTCTTCAACATCATTAATCATAGACTCATGTTTTATGTAAACATAATACAAGATTGTGTTCAGTAAAATTTGGACTACTGATCACAACTGTTACAGAATCATTTAACTTTAGTCAATATGTATTGAGTGCCTATCTTATGCAATTAACAACAATCAGGCCACAGAATGAAAATAACATAATGATTTGATAGTTTTAGACTTCTTCCATCATAATCATAATAAATGACTGTACTTGTTGACATGAGCCAACATGTTTAAATGAACTCAGATAACTCTCAATTATAACAGTACACAAATGTTCTGAAACAAAACTTTGAAGTGTTTGCTAAAACTTGTGTACACACACACACACACACACATACACACCCATTCTTACTTGTGAGTCCATATGCAACCCTATTCACTTGTGTGTGGCAGGTGAGTATGTGATGCACACAGAGCCATGTATTGGGTTGTAAGATTTATAACCAGGACTTCAATTAAAAGTTGAAATCTATTAAGGGTAATCCAATACTTCACTAAAAACTTTTGAGGAAAAGAAAAATGGCCTAATTAACTTCTTATGAAAATATATTATTATCAATGAATCAAATTATGAACATGTTTATTCTGAATATTCTCTTTAAATAATATGCCAAAAATGATATCTCACAGGCACGTCTCACAATCAAGTAGATCAGATAAAACTGAATATTTGTTTTGCTTAGGAATATTTCACTCTTTAATGGTAAAAATCTAATCTGTACTTTTAAAGTTATTTGCATTTTTCCAAACATTAACCCACTTTATAGTGCTTGCCATCATGTACTTTTTTGTACAGCATTTCATGCTACAAATGATAAATTACCAGAAAGAATGTACAATTGTTGTATAATGCTATGATATTCTGTTCTGACTGCTAAAATTCAAATTCATAAGTCTCATTATGCTTTACATATAGATTAAATCGTGTCAGTCTTTTAAGTCTTAAATTATTTAATTTCCTTAAAAAAATTGATCTATTTTGTATAGCTCAGGGAGTTAGAAAATCATAAGCATTTCTCACTATAGATAACTTAGTCTGCATTTGAAATTTAAATTTGTAATCATAGTTAGTATTTCAATCATTTTCATAGATTGCAGAAGAGAATTCCCTTTATAATTTCAAAAAAAGAGAGAGTCATAATAAAAATTACCTTTCTTTAATGGACATTAGTTAATATCTAGTTTTCTGAATAATATTCTTCTGATTGTAAACACAACATATTTTCTATCCTTTACAGGAATGGAAATATTCCAATATTTTTAGTAATAGTGACTATCTTTTTAAGACATCATGCTATCATATGGCTAACTCCTTCCATTTGGTTCATTGATAATAAGGTTATAACAAAGGTATCCATAGCTTGATTTGTGAAGTTTTTTCTCTCTTGCCTATTGATTCAGAAATAGAAATCAATGGGCTGTAATCAGCAAAGAGGAAAATTTTGAATCTTATTTTCCAAGGAGCAGGGAAGTCACAATCAGTATTATTTAATATTTGTGTCAAAACTTAGATGAGCCTGGCTTGGTGGCTCAGCCTGTAATCCCGCGCTTTGGGAGGCTGAGGTGAGTGGATTGCCTGAGCCTGTGGGTTCGAGACCCGCCTGGGCAACTTGGCGAGACCGCATCTCTACAATAATTCAAAAAATTAGCCAGGCATGGTAGCGTGCGCCTATAGTTCCAGCTACTT